>JAQZBX010065319.1:0-16326 GCA_029593785.1 Cabassous unicinctus | reverse complement strand
TGGATGTTCTCTGAGGTATCTTCCAACTCAGACACTCTCACTTCTATATCATTTCGTATTTGATCCTGATAAACACAATAGTTCAAAGTATCATCCACATGATGCCTAGTAAGCTATTATTCAGAGAATGTCAACTGATTATAAGAGCTGATACATATTAAGCCAGTCCTAGCTAAGCATTTTATTTCCTCACTTAATTTTCATGACAATTCTATTGTTATCCCTATTTTGCAGGTGAGGAAATGAGACTTAGAGAAGTTAATTCACTAGCCCAAGACCACACAGTTAATGACCAGGCTGATTTAGCTCTGAAATCTCTGTGCATACTATTGCTATATTTCCTCTTTTATTCAGATGAGAAAAATATAAATTTGAAGACAATACTGCTTCTGAAAGAAAAACTCAATTTGTAACTCCAAAAGGAATGCTTGGTTTCCTAAGGGAAATAGATTTTTTTTTTTCTGGAGAGTGACATGACTTATCCACACAGTGTCATTAGATGCCTCTTCATGAGCCTCAGCACAGGAAGCCTGGCTTTCGATTTCATGTAGTAACAGCAGGCATGCTCTGTCAATCATGTGGTTTCCCAGGGCCGTGGTTTCTCCAACTCTGAAATGAGGGGACTGAGCCAGGTGATTACTAGGTGACTTTTCAGGTCTAGAATTACCTGATGGTGTGTGTCTGCAATATGATACAGGGTCTAATGTTAGCAGGATAGAGGATGCTCAGTAAATGCTAGCTCAACTATTTAGCAGTTGTAGCAAAGAAATACTATGCATACTATTTATTACTGCTGTGTGTTAATAAGTTCAATGGTTTTCCCTTCCTGCATGGCCAGGAAACTCATGTGATCTTACAGCCAATGTCTTAATTCGGAAGAGTGGTTATGATATCTGATGTTCTCAGCTGTCTCGAGAAAATAATTCAGTGCAGTTGAAGGTGCCTTTTAGCAGCTTTCAAAACACAACTCCCAGGCTCAGTATAACACACTAAGAATTCTCTGGGTAGACAATAGATGGCAGCACAGCATCGATTTATACTCTACAGTCAAAACTAAACCTTAACTTTGTGTTACATTTTATTATTTTCCAGGTACTTTATCTCTTGAGCAACACTTGTTGGAAAAAGTGACTCATGTTGGGCTACACACAGCAGAAAGCTCCAGGAGTAACTCAGTTTGGGCTAGACCAACATTAGGAAAAGCCAGAGGTAGATTTATAGGAAGCAAATTCCAAGGCCTTAGGAGAGGCTCTAGCACTGAAATTTTGAAAAGGATACTTTGTTTTTTTCTTAAAGAGGGCCCCCAAATTGCATTCGCTACAGGCTTCACAAAGCTTAAATTTGTCTGGGGAATAACCATGTGGCTCTTTTAACCTAGTACAGGAAATACAAAGTTGCCATGCTCAATTTTGCTACCAACTTAATCTCCAGGGAGTAGGACAATCTGGTTTTTCTAAGCAAGTCAAATAAAGGAAACATAAAGGAACAATGGAATGAACTGGCAAACATTCTACCTATTTGTAAGTCTAGAATAAAATAAAGTAATTAACACTGTAACTCTTTCACTTCTGGTTGCACAATTTCTGTGCTAAAAAAGGAAAATACAGAAGATTATAAATATCAAATTCATGATTTATCCTCTGTTTAAACTCCAGAGCAATAAGGCAGGGTTTGGGGATTTTAGTCCATCATTGTTATTATTACTATTATTATTATTACTATGTAATCCAAGAGGTTGTTGTCCTTAATAAGTGACCAGTAGTGACCGTTCACAAAGGAAACCGTATTTCCATTTATAAATCTTAAATTTCTGACCGGGGAGCAAAGCTGAGCCTTTCTTATTAAATGCCCATAGCCTACTCATCAGAAGTTAAATTAAAATTTGGCCGTTGGAAAAGAAAAGTTAACAAACTTTCCAATTAACCTGTTGCAAACATTTATTAAAGCTGGCTTTTAGGCTAGGGAGACTTACCTATTTCTAGCTCTATATGCAGCTATTAATCAGAGTTGAAAATATTGCTGCCTACTTAATGAGGCCCTGTGCCTACTAGACCTTAATATATCCTTGAGGGTAGGGAATGGGCTTGTTCATCATTGTGTACTTTGAGGTATGACATATTGTGGGAGATCTAAAAATGCTTGCTGAAAGAAGGAACACTAGTTAACTTAGGCCCTAGAAATCCTCCAGCATGATTCCAAGTCTATTATTGCTGTGTAATATATTGCCAAGGTTGTGTTTAGGAAGACAGATTTGCCCAATAATTTTGCCGTGAATAGAATTCCTGTGACTCCAGAGAGGACATAGAAAATGCTCATGATCTGAGCAGCTGGGGTTGGGTGAGAAGCTGCCCTGGGGTTGAGCTCTGCTTGTGAAGCTCTCACAGTCCTCGCCTTCCCCACCCCCCAGCCCAGGCCCTGGGGCAGGCTGAGAACCAGGGCATCGGGGCCAGGTGCACAGCACTACCTGAATCTGGGTCACAAGGAAGGGGAAGCTAGCCAACACCTCATCGTCCTCCTCCCTCAAAAGAGGTCAGGAGTTACTGGGTGTACCACAAACAGCACTTCCTATTTCAGAATTATGAGTGAAATAAGGACCTTCCCCAAAACTACCTGTATTAGTTCCTCCTTCTTCTGGCCTTTGATGCACTAAGCCCCCCACCCCCCAAACCCCCAGTGCCATCTGCATCCTCTCAATGGATTCCAAGCATATAGTACTACTTTGGATAACATGCTAAGTCTTGTTATTTTCTCCCCAAATCAGTAGGGCAAGCAGGCTTCCTGAGTTCAGTATGCTATAAGGCCAAAATCATGAAAGTTTCTACTTTGATAACTCAAATTCAATCATGAATATATATTACTGCTTCCGTTCCTGACAGTGTGGTAAGTGTAGGGGGAAAGGTTCAAGTCAATGTCAGAGAGGTGACGGAGCACACACCAACATCCACTTGCACCCTCTTACCTGCTTCTTCCTTCCTAATGGGACCCCAGTCCTTCATGTGCCCACGCTCTGCACAGAGATGGCCTCCAGGTCCAGGGACTGGTTTAGGTGTGGGCGTGGGGCCTGAGGAGAATTCTGCTGGGAGGCTTCTAGGGAAGGTTTCCCCACTTCTGAGAGAGACTCACAGGAAGAGATGGTCTTTTCATCCTCTGGGTTTATCATGTCAAAGACCTAAATGTAGCATCCACCTAGCAACTGTTGGGCACTGTCCCTAAGAGAAAGGCAGTGTCCTGATGGTGGCAGAGCAGAAAGATGGGAGGAGGCTGAGTCCTTAACAACCGAATAAACTGAGTCACCCAACCAATTCCATCCCTCCAGTTTTATAGCAATAAATGAATTTCATCTTTGATTAGGTTTCTGTGGATTGGCCTTTCTGTTATTTGCAGGCTAAAGGATCCTATGCTATAGGTAGGGATTTGATCACAAGCAAAAAATACAGGAGTGGGAAGCGGGTGTGGCTCAGTGGATAGAGTCCCTGTTTACCATATGGGAGGCCCGGGTTCGCGTCCCGAGGCCTCCTTGTGAGGGCTCGCCGGCCTGAGCGGTGCGGTGGGCTGATGCAGCAACCTCACGGCAGGAAGCGGGTGTGGCGCAATGGATAGCGCACCCGTTTACCATATGAGAGGCCCCGGGTTCGCTTCCCGGCGCCTCCTTGTGAGGGCAGGCCGACTCGTGCGGCGCTGTGGGCTGATGAGGCAAGACCTCACAGCAAGGGGGAGATAAGCAGACACGGAGAAGACACACAGCGAATGGACACAGCAGCACAAGCAGCAAGGGGGGAATAAATAAATAAAATAAATAAATCTTAAAAAAAAAAAAATACAGGAGTGCCCTTTCCAGCTGTCAATAGCACAATGCGTAATTATCTAGCAGGACGAGATATCTCATTTTTGGATGCCCACCTCCAGAAATATAAAGCTTAGAAGAAAACATTTCAGTCACTTTTATCTCTGAACTCTCTTGAGTCATTCAATAGGCGCATATATTTTTCTCCAAAAAGGAAAAATAGTAAAGGCAACAGACTTCCTATACGTTTCTGGTTTTGTTTTGTTTTTTACAATGTACAAGGCTGCTATGTTTGGAATAAAATCTCAAGTCCTAGTGGATTTCTCTTGCTTGCCATTCTTCTTGGCTTATTTGTGGGTAGAAGGACAAGGTGAACACTGTGGTTTAGGGTCAGTGGCATAATTATTAAAAATAGGCCTTGAAGCAAAGATACAGCCATGGCAGGAATTTAACACCTCAACTTTAAGACACTTTTCAGTTGTTATCTAAATTCTCCTGAACTACTTGTATTTCTCAATTCCTTCACATATACCGTCTTTATATTCCTGAGGAAAGATTTGCCTCAGAGATAAATTTTAGCACTTTCTCTCAGAGGGAATGTATTTTAATAAGGGCTTATAATGTGGCATAAAATGTTAATGGTGGTTACTTCTGAAGAATGAAATTATGGTGGGAGCTAGAGAGAGATTCTTTTTTTATTTCAAATTTTCTATAGTGATTTTTTTATGTGCATTAGTACTTGTATAGTACAAAATTGGGGGAAAGACAAAAAGAAATATATTATTGATAATATGCCTTCATATTTTTATAATGCAACAGAATAGAGCTTTTTAAAACAAAGATATAGAATTATCCAAATTATGCCCATATTCCTCTCCCTTGCTGATATTACCACATTGATTTATTTCTCTCTGCCTCTCTAAAGTGTTAGTATTTTGCCCTATTTATCTTTTTATCCGACACTTTGTAGAAACTCCACAGAAGCTTCTCTTTCTTCTGTAAAACACTGAAGCTTTGAATTTTTAGTTTTCTTTTCACTTAATTGACATTCTTCATTAAAAGCCCTTGTTCTGCTCTAGTATCTTTATCCCAGCCTTACTTAGATGCTTAAGAAATCTACCAGCTCTTGTAGCCATTAGAATGCTCAGCAGCAGGTAACAGAGAATGTCCAACTGAAAATGGCTTAAAGAACAGGGCATATATTATCTAACATAATAAGAACTCCAGAGATGGGGGAGGTCCTGGATTGGTTAATTCAGCTGCTCAACAATGTATCTGAAGACCCAAGTTGCTCTCATTTTTCTGCTGTGCTGTCCTCAGTCTATTCTTCTTAGGCTAATGCCACTCATTATCCCAAGATGGCCGTCATAGTCATCCGATGCAGGAATGACACTGCCCTGCAGGGAAGAGGACAGTGTCACTCCCTTTTAAGAGGCAGAAAGAACTTCCCCTGATTCCCTTAGCAATTGTCCCTCACATTTTTATTGGCCAAAATTGCACCAGAAAAATAGGGGCAAAGTACTAATGCGTGAGAGGGGCACAGAAACATAAACCGATGTGACACTAGTAAGAGAGATTACATGGGTGTGGACCTAAATCAATTACTGGTGAGAGGAGTGGTCCCACCGCAGTCATGACTGACTACTCAGGGCTGGGAGCAGCGTCCTCTGAGACCCAGGAAGGATGGATACCTCAACAAAATCAGGGATATCAGCAAAGAAAATGTTTGTTTTGGGGGTGGGGGACTGGAGGAAGTGATAAAGGAAATGGTTTTGGGATAGGCAACCACCAGAATATGCTAGAACACTCTTTCCGCCTTCACTAGTCTCTATTCCTTTTAAGTCTAACAAATATTATAATTATGGGAACAGTTCCCTTGTCCTGACATAATCTAGACCCCTCACATAACTGGGAAGCAATTCCTACTTTGCTTCCAATGTTCAGGAAACTTACAAATTTCTTTTTGTGATTTCTTAAGAGTAATGACAGTAGAGCAACCAAGAAATTATAAAATGAATTGCTTTCACGCCCAAAATCTATCTAGCCATCTATCTAACACTCTACCTAACTATAATTTGTTTTCTGCAAGGGGTATAAAAGAATTCTGTTAGCCACAAGGTGAAGTCATCAAGGATAAATTATACATGTATTATGAGAGTACCAAATTATCTACAATGCTGTGTAGGGTTTTGAAGAATGGTTCATTATTTTGACTGACTGGAAATATACACAGAGAAATATGCCTTCAGGTATCTTGAGTTTCAGCTTGTGTGATAACTTATTGACATGATTGTGTTTCCATTCTTTGTAGATCTTTGGAGGTAGCGGATGGAAGCCACGTTGCTCAAGAGGCAAAGGAATTTTCACTGCACTGTGGGGAATCCCAGGTCTTTCATGCCACCTATCAGGTGCATGGCCCTTTCCCTACAGAGTGTGGAACGTTAAAAAAGGTAATGCTTCACTTCCAATATTTAGTTCCTAGGAATAAATGCTTTAAAGAATTTAGACTCTTTAAGATAACCCCTGACTGACTGAAAAACACATACATAGAAAGAATGAAAATGACAAAAAGGGCATGCTATGACAAAACTCACCATGGTAGTATATAATGAAACTCAGTGGATGAGCCTGAAGCTTTGCTCTTTGCTGCCTTCAGGTATTTGTCCTCACTGCCACAGGTGCCTTTTACTTGCCTTTTTCCTTTTAAGCAGGCTGGGCTTTAACTCAACGCAAGGTAACATGGCATCAATGGTTAGAATTAATGGTTCTCCCCTGTAAAAAGCATCTTTGCTACTTCTTACTGTAAGGCATTTAGAGTTATTATTGTATCAATAGTGACTTCTTGAGATCTAGATGTTTGCCTAGAAAGTTCTGAATTAATTATATTACCTAAAAAAGAAGTTTTTGCCAAGGTGGGAGATGAAAAAGTGCTTCTCATATTAACTGCATTCATTCACTCATGAAAGGACATTACTCATGTACTTACTTGTTTGCACAAGTAAGTAGACATCTACTACTTTCCTAAAAAGTAGAAAACGTCTTCTTTAGTAGAAGGATGTTTTCTTTAGTCACAGTGTGAGAGATGGTATAACTGCCAGGCCTTGAAGGTTGCATAACACATTTCTTGTTACAACTTATTTATAACATCAGTAAGGGTTAGTAATGAAAGATGTTTTGTCATGAAAGAAATCTCCCCTCCCAAAAGAAATTTGCTTTAGTAATGCTATATATTAAAAACCAAAAAATTACTTAGGGATAGAAAGGAAGAAGAAAAAAGGGCATGATTATCTCATTGGCTCATATTTTATTTCTTATTAAAACCTGAAAAAAGTAGGGAGGGAAATTCAATGCAGAATGCTTCCTAACTCAAAATAGCCTGGTGTCAAAATAGTCTAGTATCAGAAATATAAAATTTATTTTTGTAAAATGTTGAAATAGAAAATCAAATTTTTTAAAAAAATTAAAGAACCTGACCTGTACTTTATACTTTCTTTCAAATTGGGTTCACATATTGTTCTTCTTTCCTTGTAAGAAATAGTTTATAACTTGAAACAAAACTTGATAACCCCAGTCACAGGCCAAAACTGGAGATTTGTATTATTTATGTTTCCTACATTTACCCTTTAATACTTTTGCTTTTCATAATTTAAAATAATAATTCTGCAAGTGCAATGCAGTTAAATATCCTATGATGTTTGCTGGCATCCAGGAAATAATTTGTGGCAGCTTTCAGAGTTAGAGCAAAAAAGAAATTCCCTGAAGACTATGGCAAAGAAGAGTCCATGGGGACCCTCTCCCTTGGTTTGCAGTCTAGTCACCAGATGTTGTAGTCCAAAGATAGTATCTTTTTCACAGTCTGGACATGGACTCTCAGCCCCTGCTTACTCTCCCAGGCTGTAGCCAAGGGGCCCTGGGCATAGGGCAGGCCCCAGGAGAGGCCCCGAAGCTAAGCCGGAGAGATCAGTACTGGGAGCCCTGGCAGCAGAAGGAGGCCAGTCCATTCCCAAGCGCCTGGAGCCAGAGACAGACCAAGTAGGAAAGGAGTCAGAGCAGATAGAAGGGGGAAGCAAGCAGAGGCAAAGCGTGGCTCTGCTACACTCTCTCCAAGTGTCACCTGGAACGGGGTCGGCCAGCCATCCCCCTATTCTCTATGCTGCAGAACACCCTCCCTTGCAGAGCTGGTCAAAATCCCAACAGGAAGATTGGCTCCAGGTTCTACTACTGGATCTGCCTCTCTCCTCTCTTTCCCTCCCTCCCTCCCTCCGTGTCTCTCTCTCTCTCTCTCTTAGGTCCTCTCCTCCTTCTTTCCTACTCTTGCTCTCTCTAGCTCCCAGTCTTAATCTTCCTCATTCTGCACATCCTATAGGGCTGAGGGGAGGGAAGAGGCAGTGCAACCGGCTTCCTCTTCTGCGCTGAAGTGTTTTTAAGCTTGTGTCTTTTGAGATCCTGGCTGAAAGCGGCAACTGGACCATTAGCTCAGAAGTGCAAGAGGCCCCCACAGCCCTCGCCATCATCACCACCCCCACCCTCACTTGGATTCTCCGTGGTTCACACCTACAGTCCCAAAGCTCAGGGTACCTTCATTACCTTTCAAATTACCCTTCCCTAAGTCCACCCTTCCCAGTAAGCCTGTTGATTTCCTGGAAGATGCAGCAGATTTACTGAGGCAATTATATCAGGATTATCTTGAGCCTTCTTTCCCAGGCGGAAGGCCATTCATCCTTCTTAAGATCTAGAGTTGATCTAGCCTTCTGAATTATATCTATTTATTTAAACTAATGCTTAAATTTTTTATTTGCAAAGCAATTTGCATTTCCCCAAACAACCAGGATTTATACACTCTCTATATTTGTTCTCTACAGTTCTATGTTATTATATTTGTTGCTAATTTTAACATGCTGTAGGACATTCCTTAAAGCTGGCAATACTATACTGAATCCTTCAATTAAAATAAGAAAACATTTACTATACCTGCTTTTATAAATAGAAATATGGATTTATAATTACAAAGATAACTTTGCCTCTCAAACACATATTTTCATCAACTAGGAAAAAAGTAACTACAAATCAAAACAGAATACTACTAGAGTTTTAATCTCTTTTTTTGTGGGAAAAATCACCAGGGATTTTGCATTTATTCAGACAAAAACAATTTCTCCTTTAAATGGCTGCATAAATCATTAGTCAGTTTTGGAGAAGATGTATTTATTTGAAATATTTCCATTTCTAATACACTATCTTTCCATGTGAGAGAAAAGCATGAGGAACTGGTTTCATTAAATGAAAACACACACAGTATGTATCATATGTGACAAACATGAATAACTCTTTGCATATGAGAAGATTAATATTATTAATTATTATGTATTTATTGTTTATTTTACTATATGTACTTATATTTATGATACAATATTTACTGCTTAATTCATTTTGGGAATGAAAATATCTTTATTACACAATATGTAGGTGTTTTCAGGACATGAAGGAACATCCTTTATTAATTAAAACATTTCTTTAAAAAAATAGAGCATGACTACTGAGCAATGTATTATTAATTAAAATGATCATTTCAAAGAGGGCAATTATCTTAATAAGAATCTCAATGTTTTATAGTATAAACTCTATTATTTCCTCTTCAATGCTAATCATTCATTTTGATCTAGAAAAATTGTATATGACTATTGTGATTACAAGTGAAATTGCCATTTTCAGTCATTCTGGAGCAAAGTTCATACAAGTAAAATGGAATAAACAGGTATAGCAATCACTGGATTAATTCAAGCAAAAGATTTTTTTTACTTTAACCGTTTAGATTCTTTACTTCCTGATGACCTAGATAAAGCCTGTATTTTCTATCATGTATAAATGTGTGTGTGCGTGTGCGTGTGTATAAATGTGTGTATATGCTTTTTTAAAGGAAAAATAAGGACCCTCTTCCCAAAAAGTAAATATGGCCCATAGAGGAGAAGAAAATTTGTCAAATCAGTGTTCCTTTTTTCAAAGTCACTTGTACAAATCTTGTTTCATGGCAATGCTGCCCTGTCCCGACATTCAGGAGCCATCTGTGAATCTCTAATCTGGCTGTTACCAAGTCATCTAAAATAGGTAGATATATGCTTTCACCTCAGGTATCCCAGAGATGGTTCTACCACAATCGCTTTTTCATTGCCCAATCTTATAATTGTTGAGGTGGAGTGTTTCCCAGTTTCCAGCCAGGTTATTCTAGTTTAGCCAATAAGTATATAATTCAATTCAATAAGCATTTGTTGAGGTAGCAGAGAGGAAAAAATATTTTCTAATACTTTCTTTTTCCATGTTTCCCAGGTGGTTGGCCACTTTGGGAGATGATGAATCCCTCTATCCCCTTTCCCTTTCCACCCCCATTATTTCTCTCCCCCCTTTTCTTCTTAATCTTGCTCTAGCTGCTCCGCAGCAGGTCCTCTGATTCTTTTCTAGATGCCCAATCTCCAGCCTCATCTCATTTCTTAGACCAGACCAAGTTCACAATATAAAGACATCAAGGGGCTATAGCCTCTTTCACCCCCACCCCAACCCTGCCCCAGCCCCAGGGCATAGTGTTGTGTCTCTCCACTGTCAGGCTGGCTTAGGACAAAATACATGGTTCACTGGGCTCCATATGGTGCCTCAAGTCACCCTGGCTACTAATCTTACCAGGGACTGTTCTAAAATCATTCTGCGAGAGTTGGTCCTACTAAGATCCTGAAGGCCAACCCCAGGCCTGAGACTAGGGCATTTGTTAACTAAGGTTAGACCTTCCCAATAGTGACTCCCTTAGAGGACTTATGAGTACCACCCATCCAGACACTCCATCGCTACCTTCCACCTTCCTGTTGGGACTTCATCTGAAATTGTCCGTGTCATCTGTTGTTGTGATTAGAGACTGCAGAGCCTTTAGATCTTCCTAGTACCAAATCTCTGCTTTCATCATTACCCATACATCTCCATCATGGGAAGTCTTCAGACCTTCCCATAATGTATGCATGGCAGGAGTCTCTCCACGCTCTATCAGTGAAATCTCCAAGGAGGACAGATTATTTGCTATTCGTGGAATATTTTTGCATTTTTCCAAAAACATATAACTTTTCCTTCCTATTGTGCCTTTGAATTTTATCAAATTCAAATTTTGATTGTTATTTCTTTCCTTTAAATGCTCACATTTCCTCAAAGTTGATTATGTATGTGTGTGTTTCATAAGTGATGCCTCTGCTCAATTCTTTTGACTTGAAAATGTTCAGCAACTACATCCTGGTTATGTATTCTTAGCATACCTAACCTAACTAAATTTTAAATCAGTATTAGAGAATTTTACTGCTTTCTGATATCTTTCCATTTAATTTAAGGAAAACAGTTTAGATGGATCAGAAGATATCAGCAATGGAAATGTTTGTAATTATCCTGAAATGTGGAAGAACTGAAAATTTTAATTAAAAGATTAGAGCAATAATCAATTTATACACAAACTATGAAATATGTAAATATCTAGAGTTGTCATCAGTTTTTGTCTATTCATTTTAAAGGCATTCTTCACAATTAGGAATTTTTTAGTATTCTTATTGAGGATTCCATCTAAATATAGAAAAGTTCACTATTGGTTAATAGTTTCTATTTTCAAAGTTTGGTTCCAAAGGTGTTTTTAAGATGTCTTGGAGTTTCAGATGTATTTCCTCATAAAAAGGGTGTTATAAAATTAGATCCATATCTTTGCATTTAGAAAACCATTTAACTTTTATTTATCTAACCAAGATATTTTAGAGAGTTGAACTCATTACTGTTCACCCCAGATAGGCTAATGTTTCTGGATTTCTTATCACAATCAATGGCATAACCACCCCATGTCACTCAAGCTAAAAATTTGGGAGACAGCTGCAAATCCTCACTCAAACTCAAATCACTAAGTTCTACTTCCTAAATATTATTTGTCTTTTTTTTTCTTTAGGAGGTACCGGGGATCAAACTCAGGACCTAGTACATGGGAAGCAGGCACCCAACTACTTGAGCTACATCTTCTATTCATATTTTCTTTTCTTTTCATCCTCAATTTTCCTGCCTTTGTTTCAGCCTCACTGTTTCTCTGGGAGTCTTACAAATAATCTACTCCCCCACCTCTAGTGTTGCATCTCCCTCCATCTAGTTTATCCTCCACAAATTAACAAAATGATTTTTCTAAATTACAAATCAGATTCAAGACTTTTCTGTGGTTCCCATTGACTACAGGGTAAACTCTAAAGTACTCAATAGGGCTTTGGAACTGCTCCATGAAGCTGGGCCTGCCTTCTTCTCCACCCTCATTTCCTATCACACATCATGCCCTGCATGTGGCAGACTCCCCTTGCCAGTCTCTACCTAGCTGACTTGCCAGATGAATCTGTGCTCTCCCTTTCCTCTGTAAAACAGATGAGTGTCCATGGCACTGTGAATGCGCATGGCCAATAGGCTGCTCTCTGGGAAACCTTGCACTTCTGCTTCCACCATTTGAGTTATAAACTTTCCAAAAGTCACGTGTGACCAAATACACTTAAGCCAGATTTGCTTGTTTCTCTAGTTACATCATTTAAAAATGGGCCATAAGTTAACTGAAGTAACCTCATCAAAAGGTCCTACTTACAATAGGTTTATACCCACAGGAATGGATTAGCTTTAAGAACATGCTTTTCTGGGGTACATACAGTTCCAATAATTGATGAATATAAATGTGAAGAAGAAGAAAGTTGTTTCTTCTATGAAAACAGAAAGATTCAATAAAGATAGAGCATTAAATGTGATGCAAGCCATGGATGAGAGAACTGTAAAGACTGGGCAGAGGAAAATCATAAAAATTGAGAATGCAATGACTTTACAAGTGTCATTTGCAAGTCCACTGACAGAGACTGAAGTAGGAGAACATCTGGGGGTGTAGCTTGTGCAAGAAAGTCCATGTGGAACTCCAGTCAGAGGACCTGTGTTCAAACAAAAGGCTTTCACCCTACATCAGATGATTGGGGAGTTTAGCAATTGCACTTCTCTACATCCTACAGAAGCACTTACAAATATGTAAAATAATATGTGAACAAGGAAACCCATTGCAGCATTGTCTGTAATGGCAAAGGATTGAAAAGATCCCAAATATTGATCATTATAGATCTAATTAAATAAATTATGGTAATTCATACAATGGAAAACTATGCAGGTATAAAGAAAAAAAAAAAAGAGCAAAGAAGCTGGCTTTGTACTGGCCTGGAAGGCTACATATAGGTAGGAAAAAAACCAAGATATACAACCGTGTGTATGGCATGCTACATTTTGTATAAAAAGGGCAAGGGAATTAGAATATATATTTCTTTGTAGATGCATTAAACAACTATAAAGAGGGTGCATTAAAAAAAAACAACACTAAAAATAACTACCTGTGATAGTGGTAGGGAGAAATGAGCAGACAGTGTTGTTTTAGTTTGCTGAAGCTGCTCAAAGAAGATACCATAAAATGCGTTGGCTTATACCAATGGGAATTTATTAGCTTACAAGCTTACTGTTTTGAGGCTGAGAAAAATGTCTAAATCAAGGCATCATCATGCTTTCTTCCTGAAGACTGGCTACCAGGGATCCTTGGCTCCTCTGCCACATGGCAAGGCACCTGGCGGCATCTGCTGGTCTCTCCCTTCTGGGTTTCAGCTTCTTGCTTAGGTGACTTTATCTCCCTTTGTCTGAATTTCATTCTCTTATAAAAGACTCCGGAAGAAGATTAAGATCCACCCTGGGCCATGAGTTAACTGAAGTAACCTCATCAAAAGGTCCTACTTACAATAGGTTTACACCCACAGGAATGGATTAGCTTTAAAAACATGCTTTTCTGGGGTACATACAGTTCCAAGCTACTACAGAGGGATATGGGGGGGAAGAAAGACTTTTTACTATACTTTTTTCATATTTTGATTTTTGAGCTATGTGAAGGGATTGCCTATTCAAAAAAGTTCTGAAGATGGAGAGATAAATATATATGATTTGTTATCTTATGATTAAAGTTAAATTGAAATGGATGAAGTATGTATGTAAATTTTTTATGATTCTGATTTTCTGTAAACTATATAGTCCTGATTGCATAGTCTGAGAGGGCTACCACTGTTGTTCCCAAGTCTTTCTGATGTGCCATGCTACTGCCTTTGCATGTACTCTTTCCCATGCCTAGAAAGTCTTTCCACTTTCTGTCTACCTGCAAACTTCTGCGCCTTTATAATCGTGCTCAAACAGCTCTTTCTTTGTGATCTCTGCCCCAGAAAAATTGTTTATTTTCCTCTTTGTGTTATCTCTTACCTTGGCTATACCTCAAACTCAGCACTTGCCACACTGATTTAAAGGCTCCTTCTTTACTAGACTAGGAGGCCCTAAGTGTCAGAACTATATGTGCATGACTGGAACATTCTCTATAAATTGTGCATGAATGAAGTGCTATATATTTGCAGTGAAAAAAAAAAAAAAGCAAAAAACAATACTGTTGTAATTGTGTAGCATTTCAGCTCTAGTATGAGTTTAACTTTTGTTTCGGCTTTCAAAGGTAGTACGGGAAAGCTAACCAAATGCATAAATAAAATAAATTCAGAAGCATGGGCAGCAGAAAGAGAATGTGGCAGTTTTCATTGCATGATTCCATGCTTCTCCTCCAGCTCTTGTGCTGTGGAGTTGCCAAACTTAAGGTAAAAAGAGAGCATGGCAGCACAGGGAGCCCTTCTTTGTCTCCTAAAAAGCCTGATATTATTGGGTGCAGCAAGAACCACCTTTCTGTGTAAATGGGATTTCACAAGTTGGCATTCTTTAGGCTGGAGAGTGCTGCTTTGGTATCCTAAGTAAGGCATAACAAATGACAGGAAACTGTATAGCAACTGTTTTCCTCATGTAAGCTAAATATCTAGTCTTGCAAGAAAAAACATTGACCTATGTGCCACTGGTTTGGAAAAATCCAGGTTACATGCACCTATTTGTGATACTATGCATTTGAAGGTATCAAGGTCAATAAGATGTATCAGGAAAGCTCAATGAATGATTTGTTTTTCTTTCCACTCCAAGTACCTATGCTGTCTTCCTTTGAAGTAGTGACTGTGGGTGATGTTTATTTATATATGTATAAAAAACATGTAAGTGTACATTAGTCTGTTCATTTCCAGTGTTAATCCAAACTAGAAGTCTTTGTTGGAGGTTATTTTTTAGAGTGTGGTAATACATTTATTATTTTTCTTCTAAATATTATATTTGCTTGCTGCAAAAAACAATTCTAAAAGTACTGAAACACACAAAATAAAGACTTTACATTCTCTCTTCACCCTTAGAGGTAACTAGTTTGGTGTGTATCCTTTCATATTTATATATTTTATTTATATAAAATAGAGTTAGTGCATTTGTGCTTTTCCTACAAAATTCTCTAATTTGTGTTTTATTTTTAAGATTTATTTTTATTTATTTATTTCTCCCCCTATCCTCTCGTTGTTTTTGTGCTTGCTGTCTGCTTTCTGTGTTCTTCTGTGCCTGCTTGTCTTCTTTTTAGGCAGCACTGGGAACCAATCCTGGGACCTTCTGGAGTAAGAGAGAGGTGCTTAATCTGTTGCACCACCACAGCTCCCTGTTCTGCTATGTCTGTTATTGTCTCTCCTCTGTGTCTGTTTTTGTTGCATCATCTTGCTGCGCCAGCTTTCTGTGCAGGCCAGCTCTTCTGTGTGGGCCAGCTTGCCTTTTACCAGGAGGCCCCGGGAATCGAACCCTGGATTCGATTCCTATGTGGTAAATGGGAGCCCAATCACTTGAGCCACATCTGTTTCCCTCTAATTTGTGTTTTTACTAAGCAATCTTTGTAATGATCTTTCCAAGTCAGTTCCTATAATCTACCTCTTTTGAAATGCTGCATAATATTCCATAAGAATAACATGATGGATACTCTAATGCAGTTTACGAATCTCTATTTATGGACACTTGCTGTAAACAATATCCTTATGGATATGTCTCTATGTCTGTGTTTTTTGTATTTCTGTGGGATAAATTCCATAGAAGTAGAATTATTAAATCAAAAGCACACATATTAAATGCTATAGATAATATCAAATTGCTTATTAAAAGGTTTTATCAACTTACACTCCCAAATAATAGTGAATATATGCCTATTTTCCTGCCATTTCATGAACGTTTTATGTAATCAATCTTTTTCATTTTGCCAATCTATTGGAATCTTATTATTTAAATGTGCAGTTCTTCAGTTAAGAGTGAGGTTGAGCTCTTTTTTCTTTTTTTAAGATTTATTTATTCCCTCCCCCCCACCTCATTGTTTTGCGCTCGCTTTCTGCTCTCTGTGACCATTTGCTGTGTGTTCTTCTGTGTCTGCTTGTCTTCTCTTCAGGTGGCACTGGGAACCGATCCTGGGACCTTCTGGAGTGGGAGAGAGGCTGCTCAATTTCTTGCACCACATCAGTTCCCTGGTCTGCTGCATCTCTTATTGTTTCTCCTCTGTGTCTTTATGTTGCATCATCTTGTTGAGTCATCTCTCCGTGTGGGCCAGCACTCCT
>JAQZBX010065318.1:0-16335 GCA_029593785.1 Cabassous unicinctus | reverse complement strand
CCATGACACGTATGTTTGCATGTCTCTTGCTGTTTTTTAGTTCCCTGAGAACCTGTTCAATTTTTTCCATTCTTTTCTTCATCTGTTCTTTCGTATGTTTACTTTCGGAGGCCATGTCTTCAGGCTCACCATTCTTTTCTTCTGCTTCCTCAAATCTGCTGTTATATGACTCCAGTGTATTTTTAATTTTATTTATTGCAACTTACATTCCCATAAGGTCTGCTATTTTTTATGTATGCTTTCAAATTCTTCTTTTTGCTCCCCCAGTGTCTTTGTAATATCCTTAATCTCTTTAGCCACCTCATTGAATTTATTAAGGAGATTTGTTTAAACATCTATGATTAGTTGTCTTAACTCCTTTATGTCATCTGCAGGCTTATCTTGTTCCTTTAACTGAGTGAATCTTCCTGTTTCTTGGTGTGGATTGTAATTTTTTTGTTGGTGTTTTTGCGTCTGGCCTGCTAGATGTATTTATTCTGTCTGCAGTTTCTCCCTTTAGTTTAGGGCTTTCATATCTTTTCTTCCTTGCTCTTTGTGTAGTAGGAGTTGAGGATGTAGTTGGTGCTGTAAACTATGGAGGCTGAAGATTCCCACATTGCCCCAGGAATTGATGAAGCTTCTTCCACTTTTCTCCTCTGCCCAGAGTAGGGACAGAGCTGCAGCCGTGTATAATAATCCAAGTTGGGCAGGACAAAACTATCTGTAGTTGCCTGGTGAGACTGATAAAACTTCCCACCCCTTCCTCCCCTACCTTGGGCAGGGATGGATCTATGGTCATTGGCAGGAATTTATGCCATGTGGGTCCAAAATGACCACAGTTGCCCAGATAAACTGACATAGCACCACACCTCCTCCCTGCCAGGGGTGGGAATGGACCCTCTGGAGTGCCCAACAATCTAATCTGCATGGAATGACTTTGCCTGCAGTTGCCTTGAGAGGCTGAGGGAATACTGTCCATTCTGACCTTTAGGAGGTGGGAACCAAACCACCAACACCCAAGAGTTCAGTCCCTGTAGGTGGGAAGTATCCGCCATTGCCCCAAGATGCTGAAGAAACACCAGCCCCCTCCCTCCTCTCCTACCTGGTGGCTCTTGACCATTTTTAAAATGGGCTGTGTGACTTTTTATTTTTGAGATATAGGATTTCTTTATATATGCTGAATATTAGGCCCCTATTGGATAGTCGGTTACCAAATATATTCTCCAATTGAGTGGGCTGCCTTTTTACTTTCTTGACAATCTCCTTTGAGGTGCAAAAGTTGTTCTTTGCTTTTTTTTTTTTAATTCTGAAGAGGTCCCATTTACCCATATTTTCTTTCATTGCTTGTGCTTTGGGTGTAAATTTCATGAAACCATTTCCTACTAAAAGATCTCATAAATGGTTCCCTATATTATCTTCTAGGAGCTTTGTAGACTTGGCCCTTATATTTACATTTTTGATCCATCTTGAGTTAATTTTTGTATAGGATGTGAGATGGTGGTCCTCTTATTCTTTTGGATATGGATATCCAGTTCTCTATACACCATTTGTTAAAGAGGCCATTCTCTCCTACTTGAGTCATTTTGGTGGCCTTGTCAAATATCAGTTGACTGTATATGCAAGGCTCTATATCAGAACTGTCAATACAGTTCCATTGGTCAGTATGTCTATCCTTGTGTCAATACCATGCAGTTTTGACCACTGTAGCTTTGTAGTATGTTTTAAAGTCATGTAGTGTGAGTGCTGATTTCATTTTTCTTTTTCAATATGTCTTTGGCTATTCGGGCCCCTAGCCCTTCTAAATATATTTCATAGTTAGCTTTTCCAATTCAGTAAAAATGCTGTTCAAATTTTAATTGAGATTGTGATAAATCTGTATATCAATTTGGGTAGGACAGACCTCTTAATGAGGTTTAGTCTTCCAATCCATGAACAGGGAATATTCTTCCATTTATTGAGGTCTTCTTTGATTTCCTTTAACAATGTTGAGTAGTTTTCTGCATACAAGTCCTTTACATCTTTAGTTAAGTTCATTCCTAGGTATTTGAGTCTTTTGTTTGCTATTGTAAATGGAATTTTTTTCTTGATTTCCTCCTCAGATTCCTCATTATTGGTATACAGAAATGCTACTGATTTTTGCATGTTGATCTTATATCTTGCCACTTTAGTGGACTCATTTGTAAGCTCTAGAAGCTTTGCTGTAGATTTCTTAGGGATTTCAATGTATAGGATCATGTCATCTGCAAATAGTGAAATTTTTACTTCTTCCTTTCTAATTTGGATTCCTTTTATATCTTTTTCTTGCCAAAGTGCTTGAGCAAGTACTTCTAACACAATGTTAAATAAGAGTGGTGACAGTGGGCATCCTTGTCTTGTTCCAGACCTTAGAGGGAAAGCTTTTAGCATTTCACCATTGAATATGATGTTAGCTGTGCGTTTTTTCATATATACCTTTTATCGCATTGAGGAAGTTCCCTTCTATTCCTATCTTTTTAAGTGTTTTTATAAAGAAAGGGTACTGTATTTGTCAAATGCTTTTTTTGCAGCTATAGAGATGAACATGTGATTTTTTTCCTTTTGTTCTGATAATGTGATGTATTACATTGATTGATTTTCTTATGTTGAACCATCCTTGCATATAATGGGTGAAACCCACTTGGTTATGGTGTATAATTCATTTGATGTGTTGTTGAATACAATTAGCACATATTTTTTTGAGGATTTTAGCATCCAGTTTCATCAGAAAGAATGGTCTGTAATTTTCCTTTATTGTGGAGTCTATATTTGGCTTTGATATTATGGTGATGTTGGTATGGTAAATGAGTTAGGCGATTTCCCCTCCACTTCTATTTTTTGGAAGAGTTTAAGCAGTATTTGTGTTAGTTCTTTCTGGAATGTTTGGTAGAATTCACCTGTGAAGCCATCTGGTCCCAGGCTCTTAGTTGGGAGGTTTTTGATAACTAATTCAATCTCGTTACTTGTGATTGGTCTGCTGAGTTCATCAATTTCTTCTTTTGTCAAAGTAGGCTGCTTGTTTGTTTCTAGAAATTTCTCCATTTTATCTAATTTATCCATCTTGTTGGCATACAACTTTTCAAATATCCATTTATGATACTCTTTATTTTTGTGGGGTCAGTGGTGATATTGCCTTCCTCATTTCTTATTTAATGTATTTGCATCTTCTCTTTTTATTAGTCTAGCTAAGGGTTGTCAATTTTATTAATCTTCTCAAAGTATCAACTCTTGGTTTTGTTAATTTTTTCTAGTGATTTCTTATTTTCAATTTCATTTAACTCTGCCCTAATCTTTGTTATTTCCTTCTTTCTACATGCTTTGGGATTAGTTTGTTGCTCTTTTTCTAATTCCTCCAGGTGTGCAGTTAGGTCTTTGATTTTAGCTGTATCTTCTTTTTTAATATAGGCATTTATGGCTATAAATTTCCCTCTCAGCACTGCTTTTGCTGCATCCCATAGTTTGTGATAAGTTATGTTGTTCTTTTCATTCGTTTCAAGATAGTTACTGATTTCTTTTGCAATTTCTTCCTTGACCCACAAATTATCTAAGAGTGTGTTATTTAACTGCCATACTTTTGTGCCTAATCTGGTTTTCCAGCTTCATTCCATTATGGTCAGAGGAATTACTTTGTATAATTTCAATCTTTCTGAGTTTGTTGAGAGTTGTTCTGTGGCCTAGCATGTGGTCTATCCTGGATAATGATCCATGTGCACACGAAAAAAATGTATATCCCGCTGTATTTGGGAGTAATTTTCTGTATGTCTATTAGGTCTAGATCCTCTAACATATTATTCAAGGTCTCTGTTTCTTTATTGATCCTCTGCTGAGATTTTCTGTCTAATGGTTATAATGGTTTATTAAAGTCCCCCACTATAATTGTAGAGGCATCTATTTCTACACTTAGTTTTTCCAGTGTTTGGCTCATGTATTTTGATGTGCCCTAGTTAGGTGCATAAATGTTTGTGATTGTTCTTTCTTCTTGAAAGATTACCTCTTTCATTAATATATAGTTTCCTTCTTTGTCTCTTACAATAGTTTTGCATTGAAAGTCTATTTTGTCTGATATTAGCAAAGCTACTTCCACACTTTTTTGGTTATTGTGTGTAAAATAGTTTTCCAACCATTCACTTTTAACCTTCTTGCATCCCTGAGTCTAAGGTGAGATTCTTGTAGACATCATATAGATGGATCATATTTCCCCTCATCCATTCTGTCCATCTGTGTCTTGATTGGAGAGTTTAACCCATTAACATTCAATGTTATTACCATCAAGGCATTACTTACATTAGCCATATTTTCTATAGGTTTATATATGTCATATGTTGTTTTCATTTATCTTTTTATCTTTTCAATTATTCCTACCAATAATCTTCCTTCCTATACTCTCCCTCCAACCCTCTCTCTCCTGTTTTTTTATTTTCAAGCTGCTGAACTGCCTTTAGTATTTCTTGAAGGGCAGGTTTCTTATTGACATACTCTCTTAATTTCTGTTCTTCTGTGAATATTTTGAATTCTCCCTCATTTTTGAATGCCAGTTTTGCTGGATAGAGAATTCTTAGCTGGATTTTTTTTTTCTTTTAGCACCTTGATTATGTCATACCACTGCCTTATTGCCTCCAGGGTTTCAGATGAGAAATCAGCACTTAATCTTATTAAGCTTCCCTTGTATGTAATGGATCTCTTTTCTCTTGCTGCTTTCAGTATTCTCTCTTTGTCCTGAGCATTGGACAATTTGACAAGTATATATCTTGGGGTAGGCCTGTTAGGATTTATACTGTTAGCAGTGCACTGCACTTCTAGATATGCACATCCACATCCCTCAAAAGAGTTGGGAAATTTTCAGCCATTATTTCCTCTAACATACCTTCTGCCCCTTTTCCTGTCTCTTCTCCTTCTAGGATGCCTATAATGCATATGTTTGTGTGTTTTGTGTTGTCATTCAAATCACTAAGTCCCTGCTGAATTTTTTCTATCCTTTTATCTATCTGTTCTACTATCTGTCTAATTTGAAATGTGCTATCTTCAACATCACTGATTCTTTCCTCTACCTGTTCAAATTTGCTGTTATGTGCTTCCAGTGTAATATTTATTTCTTGCATTATGTCATTCATCATCATCAAATCCATTATCTTTTTAAGTATGTTTAGCTTCTTCAGTATGTTCTCCCAGTGTCTTATTATCCTCTATTTCTTCCTTCACTTCATTAAGGTGATTCATGATATTTGGACATCCTTGATTAGTTGTTTCACTTTGTGCATCTCTTCCTATTTTTTAGTTTGTAAGATGGCTATGTCCTCCTGTTTCTTAGTATGGCTTGTAATTTTTTGTTGGTTTCTAGGCATCTGTTTATCTTGATTCTTGATGGGCTTATTTGGTTGGTTATCTTCTCTTTCTACTAGGATTTTATTTTGTTCTTTCTTTGTGTGTGGTAAGGTTCCTTTTTGATACTTGTTTCCTCTTATTCTATATCCTTGCAGTTGTCTGTGTTTCCTTGAAGATGGGGTTTATGTGCTCATTCTTTCCAGCCACAGGGGTGAACATCTCACAGTTTTCCCTTGGCCTCTTTTTGTCTTTGTCTTGCTCCCTCCTGGACAATGTTCTGCAACCTCCTGTCCTGTAGATTCCCAAAGCAGCTCCCTCGGGTAGGTTTTTGTCCTTCCTCCACTGTTTTTTGAATGAGAGCTGAGCAATGCCTACCTACATCGACACTATTTCCTCCATTATAGATTTTTAAACATTGAACCAGACAGTTAACTAATGCGGCCATCAGTTGTACTAGTGATTTAATCAAATTTTTAAAACTACAAAATTTAAGCTTTGCTTGAGATTCATGTTTTATATCTTTCTAGGGCTCCTAAACTTGATTTTACATAACTCCTTATATAAACATTCCACATCCTTATTCAAACATATAAACTTAGAAGAAAAGATGTGCTTTAGAGCAAAATTTAAACACTTTGATTATATTCAATTTGCAAAATTTATTGGACACTTACTATTCTGGGTACTGGATCTTACAAGAGAATGGATGACACATGGCAATATAAATATAAAAAATAATTCCAATATAGTAGATAGCTAGAATGAAAACTTCATAAGGAGCTTGTTGTTTAGTTTCCAGCTCTATCCCCAACAACTGGAACATAGTAGAAACTCAATAAATATTTGTTGAATGAATTTTTAATGAATTATTATATAATACTTGTTAGTAGAAAGTGATATAAACACTTCAATATGCTTTTGGAAACGTTCTTCTCTAGTTTTAAATGGTTCCAATAATCTGTGGTCTAAATGTATTAAGCCAGTGTTTTAAACCATGTTAAATCCATTTGATGACCATTTAAATTTTACAAATACCCTAAGGCTCTGATATATACTCCAAGATAATATTACTTGCATTCTTTAAATAAGTGGTGTCAAGGAAATAGATTCTATCTTTTATACAACATTGCCAGAAAATTTTGTATCAGGAAGTAGCTTTATGAAATTATTTGAACTTATTTTCAATAAACAAAATTATGAGACAATAAATGATTATTTAATTGTACATGGCATCTCTGGAAATAGACATGCTGAAAATGACCCTGGCCCATCTCTCAATGTTGTGAGAGTTATTGTTAGAACAAAACATAGTTAAATATTTCTTTTTTGCCAACTTTGTTTATACAGTGGGAGACAAACTTCTTAGGGATGTGTGTGTGTTTGTGTGTGTGTGTGTGTGTGTCTACTTTTGCACATAAGCCAATGCAGGTTATATCTCACTTACAGGATTTGGACATCATTTGATATCTCTTTCATGTTGAATCTTAAACATTTATATTTCTCTATTTCATATTCTTGATTCTTTCTACTCTCTCTTGGAAGGCAATGTGTGTGAATGCAGAAAAAACACAGGGGTAGAATCCCGATAAAGCAGGCTTTAAAAGTTGGATCTGCCATATAATGGTGATCTTTGCAGATTATTTAACTCTGAATGTCAGTTTGCTTCCTCTGGAAAAGATGATCACCAGAAGCACACATGTGTGTCTTCAGCCTTCTAAGAAGCAGAAGACATAAGTGAGAGTTCCACAGGAAGGTATTCAATCCACTTCTAGGAAGTTTCTCTGCCACATTCCTCTTCTTTTACAAGGAGAAATAAAGGATCTTCTTTTCTTCATTTGCACTAGGATGCTGTATTTGCACAGCTGAAGAAACAACAACAACAACAAAAACCATTTAAGCTATAGATAGCCCTGTGTTCCTTGGCTAAGGACAGTAGGCTATGCCTTTTGTTTTCTCAATTATGGAGCCCAGAATATTTGTCCAAAGCTAAGAAATCACTAGGTGATAAAAGATCTAGCAGCACATATGAAAAAGACTTGACAATGTTACATTTTACCTAATTTAGCATGTTCAGTAAATAAAGTGGATGGGTGAATTTAGGTTAAAGGGCAGACAGTTTGAGGAACATCATATCCTTTGAAATAAAAGTAAGTGCAAAAAAGCCAACAGAATTTTTAGTATTTGCTCATAAGAAGAGGTCCAAACTTAAAACTGGCTCTGTCAGGTCCTATTATATGAAGTGAATATAATATTCAATCAAGAATGAATGGTGAATTTTAATAAATACCTTGTAGCACATATGGAGATGAATATATGATTTTCCTCATCAACTCTATTAAATAATAAATCATATTAGATTTCCAGAGGTTGAACCATCATGCATTCATGGAATAAACCATACATATATGAAATGAGTCAATCATTTTCCTGTTGAATATTTGCTAATATTTTATTTAAGGGTTTTGTATTGATATTCATAAGTGAATTTGGTCTGTAGTTTCAACAGATTTTGCCATCAATGACATGTTCACTTCATAAAAATGATTTGGATGTTTTTCTTCTTTTCCTAGTTTCAGAACTAGTTTAAATATTACTGGAATGAGCTGTGCTTTGGTAGAATTCTCCTATGCAACCATCTGAGACTCGAAATTCTTTTGGTATCTTTGACATCTTTTTCTATGTCAAGTTTAGATTTTCTATTTGTTACAGAATTGGTTTTATTAAATTGTATTTTCCTAGAAATTGTTACATTTATCATTATGATATATCTTTCCTCTAGGTTTATCAAAATATATCTTTCCTCTAGTTTAATAAAAATATATTACGTTTTCTCATTTTACATTTACATTAGTTACTTAGTGATTAGCTTTCTTTTCTTTGTGTGTGTTCTGATACTTAAAAAGGTTTGTATTTTTGTTCTACTGCATACCTTTCTAATTATAACTTTATCTAATGCCCTAATGTATCTTTTACTTCCTTATTATAGTCAATGATAAATCAATGCATTTCCTCTTTCTATTCTCTCTGTATCCTTTTCCCCACCACATAAATTTAGCCAATAATAAATCATTTCTTTGTGTTTATTTTTCACTCTTAAATATGCTCATTCTTTTGTTTTTTTCAGCTTTAAGTTACTTTTTCCCACTTCCAAAGAGATGTGAAATTCTTTTAAGTAGGCACATATTCTAATTACCATTGTCAATTTTCAGAAAGCAGTATCAATCCCACTTCAATTTATTTATCAATTAACTCATGTAGTTGTACATATTAATAGAAAGAAAAAGACAACAAGAGTCCTTATGGTCCCATTAAATAAAATATTGAACTCTTCACCTATCATTTTGCAAGTTTCCCTATTGGCTCTCATTGAGACCCTCTGCCAATGGCCCTGTTTGAGTTGTATTTTAGTTTCCCTTAGTAATTTTGTCGTTGCTATAATTTTTATTAACACACTCCCAGATTCATGAAGGCACCCCAAATCATGAGAAAAAGAGCTACAATTACTAAAAGTCCCTTCTGCTAAAAGATAACTAATGTGGGAGGTTCAGCATATTAATCAGTCAATTTTCCTCCCTTATGCTATCTAACTAGTGAGGATAATCACAAGGAGCCTAAAGAGGATTGAAATACTATGTCTATATTAATAGCAAAGCTGAGGGGAAAATATGTCAGAACTCAAATCTCCCTTCAAAAACCTGAACCCTAACTTATCAACCAAAGTCAGAAACAGGAGAAGTTACAAATGAAATAGCAGAGATCTGACTTGACCTTGCCAAGAATTTTAGTTACTTCAGTATCAACAGGTCAGTGATGAAGGGACACTGGTCACATTTCCATCAGTGACCAACCTGTCAGTATATTTTGATCTTATCTTTCAGATTAATCTATTCCCCTCTTATAGAGGGGACCAAGTAAGAAAGCAAAATTAGGGATGAAAAGTGTATACCTCACAACTGCTTCCTCCTGGAGAGTAGAACCAAGTCAGACCATTTGGCAGAGTTTACTAGTTACCTACCCAACAGACTTTATCCCCTTCTTATTTAGTAACAAAATCCTATCTTTTCCCCAGAGTGGCAAGTTTCTGCACTAAAATGCTAAGCTTCCCAGTCTCCCTGGCAGGTAGGAATCATTAATGAAATATCAGTGGAAGTTACTCTTTTGTGCAAAGCATCCTTTTTCTTTCCCCACCCTTTTTTTCCTTCTGCCTGGAATTTAGACAAAATAGTAAGACCTCTGGCAATTATCTGGAAACCATGATGAATCTTTGAGAATGAAGTCACTACTAAGAGAGAAGAAAAGAAAGACAGAGAAAGGCTGAGTCCTTGATTACTCAGTGATATCAAGTCAGCCCTAAACTGCCCACCTCTAGATGCCTTTTATGTTAGAGAAAAATAAAACCTTATGTGTTTAAACCACTCTAAGTCATATTTTTGTTACTAGCAGCTGAAACAATGAGTAAATGATATATTTAATTTATTAAAGTGTGAGGGAAGGTGATATGTGTATTTCTCTAACACTTAGGCTGGGGGTTAGCACTGAGTCACAGATATCCTCCAATCTGTTCCACAGATTGTAGGAAAGCACCTGGCCTTTCCCACCCAACCTCCATTGAAAGCTCCCCTCAGACTCTCACTCCTACTGCTTGGTATCAATCACTTACCCTTATGCCCTCCCATATGTTTAGAATATGGGAGGATAAGTAGATATGAAGAACAATTTATCTTCCCTTACACTCCCAAACTATGTCACAACCTAACCGTTGCATGTTTCTATCTGGACATCAATGTTGATAATACTTTTATATTTGTAACTTACAACTGACTCTAGCTTATAAGCAGAGATCAAGACCAGGGTTATGGACTTAGGACTCACCAACAAATGTGGTGTTTAAGCCATGGAGTGGGAGAGATACCTCAAGAGCTGAGAAAAAAAGCTGGCCAAGGACTGAACCCTGGGGAATCCCAACTTTGAAAAAAAAATATCAGCTTTGCTACAAATCAAAATACCATGATGTCATGAAGTGACAATATTGTGGTAATGTGAAAGAGGGATTCATTCTAGATATCTGACACTGAGGCATCAATCAAATCATGCCTCTCAGTGACTATAAGACAGAAGCCCCCAAACCTGTTCCAATTTGTTGACCACTAAAAACCAACATTTCCTCAACACCAACCTGAATGAAAATCATGCATGGTGACCTATCCTTGGTTCGTGAGGGAGGTGACAGCCTGTGGTATATATAAAATGTTGTATTTTCTATATGAGCCGTAGACACTGTTGCAAGACCCAGGAAAACTTCCTTTGAGTTTATATCATTTCAGATCCTCAGTAACAAAGGGACTGGTTTCCAAAAGATCCAAGCCAGTTTCTCATTAAGTCTAATTTATACGTTCACTTCTACATACCTAAGACCAACATGGACAAAATGTAGGCAAGTTATCCTAGGATTTTAATGCACTTATTCCATGATTGCACTTTCCTTCAGATCCTTATGGCACTGACTTGTGCCTTGTTCTTACTCATTTTTTCCAGTGATTATTATATTGTTTAATATCCTTATCAAAGTATATTTAATCTCATGCTCCCTCATTCTTGATTCTTTCCTAATAGCTCAAGATCCCCATGGGCCCAGACACACACAGTCCCCTGGGAGACAGGATACAGCTAGGCCTAGAAGACAGACTGGCAAAGTTTAGCATGGGCATTAATTCACTTCCAATAATTGAGTTAATACCCTCTCAGTAAATGTTCAGTCTCATTATTATCATAGTCTAGGAATACTTCAGGCATCAGGTTTTCCTACCTCCTTTAAAGGTCTCCTACCTCTTACATATTTGGGGAAAATAAGGTTTGTCTCCCATTTCCTCCTCAGTCTATTCCATTATGCAGGTGCTTCTCTGTGTTGCCCTCAGCTCCCCTGAGACTGCCTTGCTCCCAGCCATGACCTGCAACACGTGGACCACGTTTCCGCTCAGGATGCTGCTGCTACCTCTGCACAAGGGCAATCAGAGGGGTAAATGCAAGGAAGGCCTGACTTCCTTTACTGCCTTGTTCTCTCAGCAGCACACACTGTGAAACTCTCCAATTTGTCAGAGAAACATAAGCAAAGGAAAACATATAGACTTCATATCATTTTCCAATAATCCAAAAAGAAAGCACCAAATAGTCTTCACGGAGAGACTCCTCAAGGACACTTCAAGTTTCTAGCCTCCTCAGTGAGCACCCAGTTCTTCTGACCACACTATGACTCTCCACCCACCTATCTTTCCACATGGGTTGGTGAGGCCCTAGGTCCATCTTCTGTCCTACCCTCAGGGCAGTTTATGAGGGTGCATTCCCTAAAATCTGAGCTATTCAATATTAAATAGCAGAATCTTCAGCAGACTAGTACAGAGTCGTCTCTGGCTCTTAAAACTCAGATCACTTCCAGACCTCCCTGAAAGTGGGAGGTGTAACATGATTCCTCTCTCTCTCTTTCTTTAAGAGTTAACTGTAATACATACACATATATACACACAAATTCTCAGAGACCATAAAATCTAGATCCACTTTAAAGAATAAAAGCATTTTCCCTAAATACCCCATAATCTTCCTCCAGTGTCTCCAGAACATGATAGATATCATTTAGTATAATCATGCAGATCCATGGAAGTTTTCCTTTGTTCTTCCTTTGTTTTAAGCTTGAGTCAAAGAAATTGGCACAATTACAAGATCACCTACTCCCTGGTTACCACCCAAGGCCTAGGAGCTTTGACACTTTTAAATGAAAGAATTTGATTTGGGCTTATCTTTACATTTCAGGTCATGTAAAATTCCTGGGCCAGGCTTTCTCCTGTGTTACAGATATGTGCACAAAATGATCTTCCTGGACAAGCAACCTCTCTAAGGGTTGGGAGACTATTTTTACCTATGGCACCAAGACCTTGGGTCTTTGGTAAGGCTGCTCCCATAATTGAAGAAAAAATGAATTCACTCTCTTGTACCATCATATCACCACCTGCCCCAGCTCCCACCCAGAAATGTGGTTTTGCTTGGATAAACCCATTTCACCTGCCAAGAAAGGAATAGAATTCATAAAGACACATGTTATTCATTGCTTAAGACTACTATAGAGTTCAGTAAACAATAGGCACAATAGGCACTTAATAGATGCTAAATTGCATGCATGGAAACAATTGAAGTGGTACAAAATGGCATAATCCAAGAAGAGAGAATAGATAAGAGACTTTCAAATTTTAAAAGTACAGCAAAGATACTGTTTGGGGAAAAAAAAACATTAAAATTCCTCCTGTAAATAAATGATACCTGAGTATGATGCTTACCAGGAATCAATTGCCAACCAAACAAGTAGGACCATCAGAAGAGCATTCTTTTCAGTGTTTTACACAGGGCAAGCTTAACATCCTTATTCCTCAATCTGTAGATCAAAGGGTTAAGCATGGGAACCACATTGGTGTAGAAGACTGAGGCAAATTTACCCTGGTCCACAAAACCAGGAAAAGAAGTTGTTAATAGGTGAATGCCCCTGACCCAAAAAAACAGAGCAACTGCAATTATGTGGGAGTCACATGTGTGAATGTTTTGGACTTGCCGTACGCATAGGGAATATGGAGGATGTTGGAGAGAATCAAAGCATAAGAGATGAAGATGCTGATACTGGATATTGTGATGACAACTCCAACAATAAAAAAACACCAGTTCATTGACATGGGTGCTGCTGCAGGAGAGCTGCAAGAGAGGGAGAACTTCACATAGATAATCGTTGATTGTGTTGGAATCACAGAAAGTCAGTCTCAGCATGCTTCCAGTGCGGGCCATGGCCCCAGCAAATCCTATCACATATGAACCAAACATCAGCAGAGAACAGAGCTTAGGGGACATGGTTAGCGTATACAACAGAGGGTTGCAGATGGCTACATAGCGATTATAGGCCACTGACACCAACACATAGCATTCAGAGTTGATAAAGAAGCAGAAGAAAAATAGTTGAGTCATGCATCCGATGTAAGAAATGATATTTTCTGATGCAAAATCATTCAGCATTTGACGGGTAAAGACACAGGAATAACATCTATAAAGGACAATTTAAAGAGGAAAAAGTACATTGGAGTGTGAACGCTGGAATTCAGCACAATTAAGGACATAAAGCCCAAGTTGCCCACCACAGTGAACACACAGATCCCTAAGAACAGGAGGAAAGGGGGCAGCTGGAGCTCTGCCATTCTTTTCTGGGCAGTCTATGGAAAAAAGGGAGAAAACACATAGAGTAATTCTGAGCACAAGCCTGGTTGCTGGAGAAGATTCTAGAAGAAAAAGCCAGGACATTGATGTCCTTCCCTTCTTTTCTCCTTCCCTCATTTATGCTCATCCCACCCAAGGCACTGAAAATGTGTCTGTAACAAACTTCACCTCCCCTGGGCTGATCGTGTATTCAAGCTAGAGTCTGTGGCATGGGCAGCAGTAATTCTGTCCCTCCTTGAAAGGTGAGGAGACAGTATATCCAAATTGCCTGCTCAAGGACCATAAGAGAGACACTCAAAGAGCCAGGAATACAATTCAGGCCCACTGCCCAAGGAGCATCCCCAGGCTCTGAGAGACAGGAGCTCTCATGTCCCCCATTGTTTTCACCCATTCTCTGCTTCCTTCTCCCAACCAGGCACCAGGTTCCAGCCTAAAGAAAATGCCAAGAGTGCCCCTACTTGTATCTGCATATCCTACCTTCCTTTTCTAGCCCCTTCATTCACTCTCACCTCAAGGTTAATGTTGAGAGCAGGGGAAGTGTCAATATTTCCCAGAGCCCTTGGTTTGGGGTGTAAAAGAAAACCACCAGGAAAGATGGAATTCAGGCATTCACCTTAGTTCTCCCTGGGCCCCTCAGTGCTGGGCCTCATGCATTCTCTTTTCATAGCCAGGAGGAGAAACAGACACCCCTGAGTGTCTGTTCTGATTCTCTTGGTGCTGAGAGTCAGAGCTTTTACAGACCTCGGTCTACAAGGTGCTCTAGGAATAGACCAAGAGTTCTGTTTATGGATTTTCCCAGATGGTCTACTCCAAATTTAGGAGAAAAAATAGTAACCCTCATTTTCTCAAGACCCCCAGTTGGCAGATCATAAGAACTTTATGCTGCTTGATGATCCAAGGGACTCAATTAGACACAATTTCCCCTAGGAGTTTCTCAGAGATCTGTCTCAGTAGGGAAGGTATTGCACAGCCTTTGTTTACAGCCTGGATTATGATGCTTACTAGCATCTTGGGACCCATATGTTCTACTTAAGCTTCCCCTCTAGGAAAGGCTAATTTGCCCTCTCCTTCATTAACTATGGGAGGCTAAGCTTAATTCTGAGGTAGAACACTTAATTTTTTTACTCCATTTATGTTTTAGTGTCTGGATTTTAAAAATAAATTATATGGTCCCCCTACTAAAAAGAACATAAGCATTTATTCAGGTAATCTGGCCCTTTCTGTTTTCTAGACACACTGAGCTCCCTCTCTTTCCTTGATTAAGGGAGTCCCTCTCTGTCTTTCACTCTTCTTGCCTTCAAAATTGTTTTTAACTGAAACTATCCTTCGTGGACAATCAATACTATCTCTTAGGTAAACTCTGGCTTCAAAAAAGGGAAGGGCATTGACTACAAGCAGCTCCTGAGTTTTACCTAGCCAAAAGCCACAAAGCAAAGAAATACAAAGCTTGGTTTCCTGTCATAAATAGTTGGAAGGAAAAACAGGAGGAGATAAATCACATTGGTACAAGGAATAAACATTGAACAATACACTGTTGTATAATATTGTACATTGGTACAATAAATTGTTTGGCAGTATTTAACAAAATTTAACAAGCACATACCTTTTGACCCAGCTATTTCAATCTTAGATGTATACCCAACAGAAATAAGCACATGTGCTCACTGAAAGAGATGCCAAGGATGTTTACAACAACATTATACATAATAGCCAAAAACTGAAAACAACTCAAATCAATCAACTATAGACTGGATAATAAATTGTAGGATGTTAATAAAATAGAATTCTATATCACCATGAAATGTAATGGCATACAACTACATGCAACATGGATAATTGTCACACACCTATCAGAAAATAAAATATTCAAGACACAAAAGGATACATGGTTATGATTCCATTCATATAAAGTTTAAAACAAGCAAGGCCAATTTATGGTATTAGAAGTCAGATAGCATTTACCCTTGATAGGGGAACAGTGCCCCTCTAGGACATCTATGCTAGCTCGTGGATATGAGGAAAAAGACTTAGGGAAAATGGCCTGGGGAAACCCAGTACCTGTCTAGGTTACTTGGTCCAAATCCCCCTCCCTATCCAGAAAGTCTCCTTCCAGTTCCATATTTGGATGATGCTTGAGGTTTGTTTTTTATTAAAATAGTCATTTAATTTACCAACTGAAGTTTCTCATCTTATATGATAGTTAAGGAGATATGGAACAGTGGCCTAGGTATGAAACAGGAAGAAATATCTCTGTTTATTAGAGTAGAAGTTCATTTATTCCTTTTTTTTTTATTAAGACCAGTTATTTCCCACAATATTTCAAACTTTATATTTAGAAAAATCTCTCCTGGTATAACAAAGCTAAGAATTCTGTATATCTATAATAACATGTATTTATTATTGTTTGGCCATAACTAAATGAATTCCTGAGAGAGAAAAAGAAAAAAGATAAAGTTAGGATCCAGGAGTTAGATCTGGAGTTTGCCTATGGGAACTGGAAAATTCCTGGATTCCCAGAGACTGGGTTTTATTGGGTTACATATGCAGGGCATAAGAAATGAAAGCTTGGGACTCAAGAAGGTTAGGAGTTTGGAACCATGATTGATACATAATATTTTATCCCCAAAGGGAAACATTCTCAGTGGCTAAATTAGAGAAGGAAAAGTATACCATAGAGGGAGAAGGAAAAGATTTGTGTATGGCTTGGCCTTGGCTCTCAGAGGGCAGAAAAAGAGATAAAATGTCACCTGAGGATTTTTCTTTTTTTTTTTTTTA
>JAQZBX010065317.1:0-16332 GCA_029593785.1 Cabassous unicinctus | reverse complement strand
GCGAACCCGGGCCTCCCATATGGTAAACGGGGGCTCTATCCACTGAGCCACACCCGCTTCCCTCCATTGGCTTTGATAAAGAGAGACAATGGTTTTGTGAATCCCATTTTCAGAAATAAAACATGGGTTTTAGTGGGATCATCCTATAAAGGAATCATAAACTTTAGCCCAGAAGTCAAAATCATGAGACTTTTCTATGATCCCAGAACTTTTCCAACTCTAACATAATTTCTTATTTATCAGATCCCCAATGCTATTAGCAGTAAATTAAATTAAAACACATATTTTGAGTCCTAATTTTATGCCATTATGACTTTTCAAATCAGTGATAGATTGTTCCAGCCAAGTGTGAATTATGTAGAAGGATATCTTCTCTATATTCCTTGCAAAATAGTGCTCTATGAATTAGCTTCATTTTCTTCAAGTTGAAAAAATATGTTTACTTTATGTTTCTGTTCAATCAGTAAGGCACAATCAATGGTAAATGTACATACTTTCATTGATTTACCAGACATGCATTCAGAATCGAACCCAACTGCCTTGGACTCATGTGAAGTAGGATTAATAAAATATTTCCCATCCTGTACAGTTGGAAACACTTGGTCCCGCTCAGATTTCTCTACTCACTCAAGCTCCCTAAAGATAAATGAGCTTTATACCACAGAAAGGAAACAGGTCATTTATCTGACATCACATTATTTACTGACATTAAAAATGATAATATCCATCAACAAGCAGCCAAACCCCAAGTGGGTCACACTGAGAACAAAGCTGCAACTGTCTCTCTGATATGGTTACAAAGAGATGCTGACTGAGCTGCCATTTATGTTCCAATTAGGCCACTGTTGTCACAAGAAGCTCACATTTTAATCATATTAATATAATTTCCCACATGTTTATATGGGACCAGGAAACTGTCTTTTGGTCTTTTCTGAACTTTTTATAAAACTAATGCCAGAACTATGACCATGATTTGCTTTGGTGGGAGGGGGTGGAGACTCTTTGAAAAAAATGCATATCTTCCTTTTCATTTTCTTATTTTTAAAAAATATAATGCCATTGTCTATAATGCTCATAACAACCCAAAAAGGCGGCAGGTATTATTATCTGCATTTTCTATGTAAGTAAGAAACCTGAAGGTTAAGAGATGTGCTAAAAAAATTGCCCAAATTTATTGGGCTAGTAAATGGTAGATCCAGGATTAGAACCCAGAATTGTTCTGCCTACAACGTATTCCTTCTCTTTCTCCTTTCTTCTTCTATCCCTTCTCTCTATCCCACTCTCCCTCCCTCCAGCTATCCATCTGATTTTCTCTCTCTATCTAAATACCTACTATTTGTATAGAAAAGCAGCTTCTTGAAAGCACCTTCCTACAGTTATTTAATTCTATCCCAAAGTAAACATCACGACACTGAGTGCCCCAAACAAAACTTAAGAATATGCAAACAACATTTGCAGGATTGACTAGCATTTGGGTTATTTGCTTGAACTCAAGGAAAACCACATGTAATTGCCAGGAAAGCCCTGCCTGCCGGGGTTATTCAGAGGTAAAGTCAAAGAAATGATTTACAAACACTAAATTTAGTTGTTGAAAAATATTGTTTCACACCTTCACATATAAAGTTCGTGTATGAAAGTTGAGGTAAAGCACAGCCAGTATTTTAAAACAAAGGGTGCCGGAATCTGTTTTCTTCCTGCTGCATTCACTGAGAGGAATTGGCAAAACAATGGGTCTTCTTTCTAGTTAAATTTTCTAAGGCACCAACTCCAGTCCTATCTTTTTCCGCTTCATCCTCTCCCATCCTTTTAAAAAACAGGACAGGAAGGCCAGCTGGACACTTACAGACCCTTGGCTTATTTACTGACCCTCTGTCCATCATCATTTGCTTGATGCATTTTAGTTTGTCTTGGACTGTGTCTTTCTAATATCAGAACAGCCTGGTAGGAAAAAAATAATATGTCAGATGACAAGTTATTTGCCAAGATGACTCCAAACAATTAATTTCACAAGTTTTTTGTTTGTTTGTTTCCCAGAACTGTCCAAACTGATGACAGTGTAGACATTTCTTATGTGAAGAAGGAAGGTTTGCTTCAGCACATGACCAGCATTCTCATTTCCTACTGGCAAATGGATCTTGGCTCCCCAGCTACATCAGGATGAATTATAGGAGTAATTCAAAATCAAGGAAACTGCTCAAGTACAATGTGTGAGGCTTCTGCCAAAGTTGAAAATCATTAGAAACCATGCTTTTGGCTGAGCACACAGCTCTGTTTTGAACTCTTCTATTTCTGTATTAGTGCTCATTCACTTAAAGAGAAATACACAAGCCAGAGACAACATCTCCTTCCCTTTCCGTGATTCTCCAATTTATCTTCCTTGGCATAATAAATTTCTGAAGCCAGAGAGTTGAGTGTTGTCTTGTTTCCTTCTGTTTTTCCCATTATCTCAGGTATCTCTCATTTATTTTTTCAGTCTTCTCTTATCTCAACCATTTCTCAGGACATCATAAAGTTGGAATGAGTATCCTCCCACCTTCTGTGATTGCTTATGGATGTTTCCGGGCTCTACATTCTCAATCACACAGCATATGTCACTTCGGAATGCTTGGTAAGGAAAAGAGATCCTAGTTACACCTCAGCTAGAACTGACAGTCGACGGCTGGCTACTTTTGATATATAAAAATTTCTTGTTGTGTGAAACTTTCTCTAGTAGGAGCACAGTTTTAAACAAAGTCAGCGTATCTGCCTTTGCTTACTCCAAACGATGAAGGGAACCCAAGCAATCATGGTCTCAGTGGTATATACTGCAAGGAGCACTGGACAAGGAATATTGGTCTTCGAGCTTTTTTTTTTAAATCTAAGGACAATTTTTAGAATGTTTATTTTGGAAATTTTGAAAAATTCACATTAATAAACACAGAGATCAGAGTATAATGATCCCCCATGTATCTATGAATCAACAATGGATAATCTTGTTTCTTCTATATCCACCACCATGTACTCTCTCTTCTCCCAAGCAGATTATTTTGAAACTAATCTCACATATCATATTATTTCTTCCATACATACCTCTAGGTATCTCTTTGAGATAGGACTTCTATAAGTTCTAAAATATAACCATAACAGCATTAACATACCTAAAAAAGTTATAATTCCTGATATCAGATATTCAGTGTTCAAATATCCCTGATCATCTTATAAAGTTTTTTTAATACTTATTTTGTTCAAAATAGGGTCCTAACAAGGTTCACATATCCAGCAGGACTGTTGAGGGAGTGTTCTCATTTGAAAATAAGAATATTAGATGGTTATATAATTTTAGCATAACTTTAAAATATCTTTCCCAAATTAACAAAATTAATTACCCAAATTAATTTTAAAAATTTACAACATGTATCTGTATCCAGAAAAAAAAGATCATTGTTTGGATGTGCTAAATATTCATATACATGGTATTATGATATTATACATATTCTTCTATTTACCATTTAACTTTCCTTGAGATCTATTCCCATTGATCCATTTTAACCTCTGCCTAAAATTTCACATCATGAATAGATCATATTTTAACTATCTAATCCACTATTAATAGACATGTATATTGCTTCTAATTTTTCACTATTACAAACAAAGCTAAAATGGAAATCCTTGCTAATGTCACCTTATACAGACATACAAGTTTTTTTAGGATATATTCCTATGGATGGGAATTGCCGGGTTATTGGGAGGATTAACTGTTTTAACTCTAATGCTAAATTGATTGCCCTAGTATGTATATCCATCAGTTGTAGATGAGAATTCAACATGATGATCTTGCAGTTCTGCTATTCAGTGAATCAATCCACTGAATCAACTTTTATTTTTTAAAAATGGTTGCAATCTTTAGTAATATTAATGTTGGTGAGATAAGTTACTGATTTTAACATTTTTTAGTAATGTGGAGACATTATTGCTTCTTAGTGGCTCTGTCTCTTTTGAAAATATCTTTATCAGTATTCATTCTGCAAGACCCAGAGCTTCATGCTGAGGATTCAAGCCAAATCACACAAAGACTATACACTCTCCAGCCTCAAATTTGGAGAAATAGATAGGTGCCTAAAAGATAAGTAATAATTCAAGATGGTGGCAGCAAAGGATTGATAGAGTCTAGACCTGGCATTAGCATACAGGAAGAAGCAATCACTTGGGCCTGTTTTAGAAGACTCTAAACAAGAAAGCTAGAATTAAGAAAAGAAGGAAGAGGTGGTAGGTCCAAGGGAAGGAATAGGCAAATAGAAGAAAGAATAAAAAGAAATGTTAAATGGTTTGTTCAGGGTGCAATGTGTAGATCAAAGTCCCCAGGACATGGGATTCACATGGGAAAATGGTAATAAATGATGCTGTAAATAGTCTATGGTGGCCTCTAAATGTCCCATTAAGGAAAACATCTTTGACCAGTTCAATATTTTTTTGTTATCAAAGATGCTATAGGAGTCAGTGGAGGCTCAGATTGTCCTCTTAGAGGTCTGCATTAAAGGCCCAGTCCACCTTCATTTAGGGTCAAATTAAAGCTGTGCTATTCTTCAATTTGCAATATACTTTAAAAAGTTCATTTGTTTCCTTTCACTTTTCAAAATGGAGATTCAGGATTTTATTTCCTTATATGGAAAACGGACCATCTTTAAATTTAACTGGTTCCAGTTTCAAAGAGGAGACTTCCATTTCAGTATTTCAAGGTTTAGTGAAATACTTCTCAATATAGTTACCCCCGCAGAGGATTCAACAGATCTTGATCAGGGACACCTCAGCCCTCTCCTTTCCAGACCAAAGACTCCCAGCTATTTTGGAATATCACAACCTATATTAATTGAGCACCAGTTATGTGTCAAGAGCTCTACTAGGTACCAAGAACCCAAAGCTGAATACACCTGAGGAGTAGTCTAGCAGGGAAGGCAATGCAATGGAATATGTGAAAAAGCAAAAGCCTTCAAAGGGAACAGAAATTGTACACTGGAGGGTATCTGATCTTACCTGTTTTCCTATGAATGCCCCACCATTCCAGCAATCACTTCAAATTCCCAGTCTAAGCCTAATACTGTGACATCTGAAGATATCATGACCCTCCAGTCCCCAGCTGAGTTCCATGCTATGACAATGCTATCATGAAGAGTCTGAATGGATTGCCCTGAACCCTCCTGTAATATCTATAAATCAAACATGTGGCTCAGGTCTCCAGGTCTGACACTGGCCTCTGAATGCTGGTCAAGGTCACATGTTTTTCAGCAATTCTACTCCTTGTCTGTGGCCATAAGAAGGGAACCCTGCATAGCTGATCTGGCCACTTGAGGAGGACGGATAAGAAGTCAGAGATCCCCCAGTCTATCCTCTTGCTCTTGTCTGTCTTTTATGATATTATTTGGAAATGACAATGGGGGACGCAATGAAATCTTCCTCAAGACCTTCAGCTGGGTCTAATTCATGGAGGAAACAGTCTGTTTTGTCCATAGAAGAGAGATGAAATGTATAACTATGAGTGCCTGTGAGCTTGCTGCAAGTTATCAGGGCCCAAAAAGATGCCCTCCGGGGTTTCTGAGCCCTTGGAGAGAGCTGGTTGCTCTGCTTACCAGCCAAAGCAGTTCATAAGGGAAGCTGAAGGACCCCATTGACCCAAGAACCATAGCACTGACACTTTTGATTAGCCAGAGACTGTCAGGTTTAGCTATTTACATTGCATAAATCTACTTTGCCTGAGTTACTTTCTTCCTGTACAGATGAAGAATGTGATTTTTTTTTTTCACTCTTAAAGGAAGTCTTCCCAGATGAACCCATCTAACACCAATCACTCTTTTGTTTTAGTGACTCAGTTCTATATTAGACTTGGCTTATGCTTGTCCCTGAGTTGCTATAATTGGACCACTTAGCTAGATTATAAGGTACTTGAAAGCAGAGACATCTCCTATATCCAGGTGATTCAAAGATTTCATAATCAACAGCTCTCTTCACACCTAGAGGCAGATAGACTTGCTAAGTGCAACAGTCAGCATAGGCCAACTTATGCTATAGTAGCAAGATATCCCCAAATTGAGCACCCCAAAGAAACAAAAGTTTAATAGCTTATACAATGTCATCTGTGGGTCCAAGTGACTTTCCAGCTGTCCAGTAATCCAGGCCACTTTGATGTTGTAGCTCTACCAACACAAAACACAAGGTGTCCTCCAAGATTATTTGAGCTCAGAAGCAGAGTAACTAGAAAATCACACAGAGGCTTTTCATGCCTTAGTCCCGCAAGGAAAGGAAAACCAGATACTAGTGAACATTAATAGTGTGTATCATACTAGTATATTTCCTCTATAATACAACTTCTCAGTAAGAGAAACTCTGTGTGCCATTGGGCAGAACAAGCAATGGATGATCCCTTCTCATAGGATACAAAAGCACCTCCTCTGATGATCCCTCAGAGAAGAGGTGAGATGGCTCAGACATGTGCATTCCATCTAGCATTCTGGGTCACAGCTAGCAAACTACAGGTGCCCCACAGCTATACATCCTTGAAATATGAGTTCATATGTCTTTGTATTATCAGATCCATGTTTTTTTCCTTTATGACTATCAAAGACTTAATTAAACCTGGTGATCTTGGTCTAGGGTAACTTATTTCCACATTGTTTTCTTTTGATTTAGCTTTTCTCATGTGGCTAACAAAATATTATTCAGTAGAGACAGTTGGTTGTTCCCCAATATCTATTTTCCCATTTTTCTCTAGTAACAGAACAGCCAGGTTTTATCTCGGTACATGCAGCTAGGTGTAGTCATGTGACTAGGGTCCAGCAGATGGGATGAGAGCACAAGTGATTTGTACAACTTCTAAGCAGTGCCCTTAAAGGGAATGAGCATGCCCTCTCCTTCTTCTTTTACCATTTTTGATGACTGGAATATAGCCATGTGGAAAGTGAGGGTTCTATACTACAATGATAAGAGCAACAGTGTAGGTAAGATGCAGTAACAAGCTAGAAGGAGCTGGGTCCTGGATGTAGTGAAGCCACTACACCAGCCCTGTCTTGCTTATGTCTGAACTGTGACATGAGAAATAAAGTTCTATTATGTTGATGTTGACTGTTCATCCCAATTAATCCAATGTATCAGAATTTGCCAGGTGCCAGAAACTTTAAGAGAAGTAAAAGTCTTGACCATAAAGGAAATCCCTAAGCCTTCAGAAAGGGCAATGTTAGTACCATAGACTATATTCCTAGAAATTTCTCCAGACAATCTAAGATGATATCTACTCTATATAGAATATGAGGCTTTGGGACATGGGAAAGTCCCAATTGACCCATCAGCTCTAATTTCCTCACATGTATCAGTAAAGAGGACTTTGTCTCCCTCCATTACAAGTCATTTTCTTATATTGTTATACTGGACAACATGGATGTTGACTGAGATATCATTTAGTCCAAAGGCTATAATTGCCATGTTGAATCTTGCACATATTGGTTTTATTTTCCAGTTCCAAATGGGGAAGCTCCTCTGACACACAGTCTGACATCTAGTCTGACAATAGAACAAATACCAGGAATCTGGACTGTTTAGCTTACCAAAGTTTGTCAATTTGTCCTCCACTGCATAATTATTAAGTAGGATGTAGCAGTCAGAAGGAGTCAGGACAAAGCATCAAGAAGAGTAAGAAAGAAATGGCCAAATCCAATGATTAAGAAAAAGGCAAGGGGTTATATCCAGGAAGCACCTTAATGTAAAAAGGGGCTGGTACAACAGGTCTGACAGACAAGCAAAGCCCAGAACAGTAATGGCAAATGCATGATATCTGTGTTGCCTACCTCCCTTTATACAAAGGTTTCAGATATCATTGATTAACCACACTAACATCAGACAAAATTCAGACTTCTGAATAAAATAGTGCACAAAGGCACTTGTAATCATTTGCAGCTGGCATATAAGTTAAGATCTACACACCAGCCCAACTTCAAGAATAGTGACCCTAATGAATGGTAGTGACTAATGATACTTATTCTTTACCCAATTTGGTGACTGCTCCAGGTAGAGGCACCACTGAGTCCCTGTTGAAACGATGAAGTCCTAGACCTGTTCTCCTGATGGGGAGAATAGCACTGGTCCCTGGATGACCACACTTTCCAGTGAAGACCCTATTATATGATATAAATTCTTAGATATTCAGAATTAGAATGCAATGAACTTTACTTGATAACAACTAGGTTAATCCCTTTAAAATAAGGAACAAGACAAGAATACCCAGCTCGAGTTTTCTCAACATATAGTGCTCAGACAACTGGATATACACCTGCAGAAGAATGAATTTGGACCCCTACAAACTGCAAAGTTTATAGAAGGAAACATAGGTATAAATCTTCGTGACTCTGGATTAGGCAAAGGTTCCTTAAAAGATGACACCAAAAGCACAAACAAGAAAAGAAAAAAATTAATTTGACATCATCAAAATTTAAAATTTTTGTGGAAACATTATCAAGAAAGTGAAAAGGCAGCCTACAAAATGTGAGAAAATAATTGTAAATCATATATCTGATAAGGGTCTAGTATCCAGAATAGATAACTATTATAACTCAACAATAAAAAGACAAATAACCCAATTTAAAAAAAGGCAAAGACTTTTTAATAGATAGTTGTCCAAAGAAGATATGCACATGGCCAATAAGGACATGAAAAGATGCTCAACATCATTAGTCATCAGGGAAATGCAACTCAAAACCAGAATGAGATACTACTTCATACCCATAAGAAGGCTACAATAAATTTGTTTTAACAAAAGGAAAATAACAAAGGTTGGCCAGGATATGGAGAAATTGGAACCTTCAAACATTGTTGTGGGAATATAAAATGGTACAACTACTGTGGAAAATAGGTTGGAATTTCCTCCAAAAGCTAAATGTAGAGTTACCATATGACCCAGCATTCCAAGCCTAGATAAATACCCAAGAGAATTGAAAACACATGTTCATGCAAAAACATGTCCATAAATTGTTCCCTGCAGCATTTTTCATAATCACCAGAATGTGGGAACAATCCAAATGTCTATCAACTGATGAACGGGTAAACAAAATGTGGACTATCCAGCAGAATATGATTTCGCCATAAAAAGAAATGAAGTAGTGATACATGCCACAACATGGATAAACCTAGAAAACATTATGCTCAGTGAAAGAAGGCAGACACAAAAGGCCACCTATTTCATGATATCATTTGTATGTTATGTCCAGAATAGGCAAATCCATAGAGGCAGAAAGGAGATTGAGGTTGCCGGGGCAGGGTGGAAGAAGCAATTGGGAGTGATTCCTAACAAGTATGGGCTTTCTTTTTGAGATGACAGAAATATTCTGGCATTGCATAGGGGTGATGGTTGCACAACCTTGTAGATATACTAAAAATCACAGAATTGTATACTTTAAAATGGAGAATATTATGTGAAATTTTATAATACATGCCTTATGTTTCAATACAATTTTTTTTAAAATTCACTCTCACCACTTATATTCTACATTGCACTGGAGGTCCTATAACAGTATGATAATACAAGAAAAAGAAATAAAAATAAAAGGATTTGAAAAGTAGAGAAAAAAACTCTAACTTGAAGATATGACTATCTACTCAGGATATTGAATGAATAAAAGTTCAGTCTGTATGCTTTATTTAAGATCAATATACAAAACTCAATTGCTTTCTATACATCATTAAGCAGCAAAACATATAATTTAAAATATATACTATGCAAAACCAACAAAAAACAAGTACTTGGTAATAAAGCCAACAAAAGAAATGCAAAGATTTTTATGTAGAAAATAATAAAACTTTAAAGAACTAAATATAAGAATGTCCACAGAAACGTTATTCATTATAGCCTGAAAGTGGAAAGAATTCAAATGTCCATCATCAACTGATGAATGGATAAATAAGATGAGGTATACCTATATAGTAAAATACTATTCAGCAATGGAAAGGACTGAACATGGATGAACCTTAGAAACCTTAGGCTCACTGAAAGAAGTCATCACAAAAGACGGCATGTTGTATGATTCCATTTATATGAAATGTCCAGAAAAGGAAATTCATAGAGACAGAAAGTAAATTAGTGGTTACCAAAAGTTGGAAGAAGGGAGGAAGGGAGGAATGCTAATGGATAGAAGGTTTTTTTTGGAGGTGATGGAAATGTTCTAAAATTATATAGTGGTGATGGTTACACAACTCTGACAATATAGTAAAAATCACCAAATTGTACACTTAAAAACAACTAAATAAATAGTGATACATACCATCTTTATAGATGGTGTATTAGTCAGCCAGAGGAGTGCTGATGCAAAACACCAGAAGTCTGTTGGCTTTTATAAAGGGTAATTATTTGGGGTAGAAGCTTACAGTTACCAGGCCACAAAGCATAAGTTACTTCCCTCACCAAAGGCTATTGCCACGTGTTGGGAAAGATGGCTGCTGATGTCTGCCAAGCGTTCAGGCTTCTTGTGTTCCTCCCTTCTCGGGGCTCCATTTCTCTCTGGGCTCAGCTGCTCTGCTCCTCTGTGTGCTTACTTTCCAGGCTCCAGCTCAAAAACTCTAACTCTCTTGTCTGTCATGGGGTTTTCTCTTAGTGATGTGGCCCAATCAAAGCCCTAATCATAGTTTAATCATGCCCAGAGGAACAGACCAGTTTACAAACATAATCCAATATCAATTTTTGGAATTCATAAACAACGCCAAACTGCTACAGATGGGAAGATTCATTTTGTCCCAGTTTGATCTAGAGATCCAATGTAGTTCCAATGAAAACCCCAGTGGGATTTTCAGTGAAATACTAGCTATTCTGATTTTATATGAAAGGCTAAGGGCCAGGAAAAGCCATGTCACTCCTAGAGAAAGACCAGATGAAGAAATTTACCCTAACACATATAAAGACTTAATGAAAAGCTATTGTAATTAAGAGTATAGGATTTTGGTAGAGCAATAGAAAACAGACCAATGAAACAGAAGCTAGAAACAGACTCACCATGTGTGGAAACTATAGATACCACAAAGAAGGTACCCCAAATCCACAAGGAAAGGAAGAACCAAACAATAAATGCCAGAGAGACAAGTCACTGTCCACAGGGAAAAATAATGCACAGTAAGAGGAAGGTGGGGAATGTGGCATTCTACAAACAAAATCATAGGTTTCAGGTCATTTTATCCAAAAGGTCAAGTAAAGGTTCATAGATACTCAGAACAGTGACAGAGGGTAGAATAAGGACCACAAGTCCCAGTTTGGTGGAAGATTCAATTATAATGAGGACATGGTTGGTTAGAGAGAAAGGTGAACACTGGAGCTCAGTGCCTGTGATTCAGGAAAGGCTGGCTGGCTACTACTCTGGAAAAAAGTCTTTCCGTTCATTCATTCGCTTACTGATTCATATAATAAGTATTTATTGGGCCCCTGATATGTACCAGGATCTATTCTAAGTGCTAAGCGCAAAGGATACAGGGGCTTACATTCTAGTAGTCAAACAGACAACGAATACATAAGCAAATAAATATTCTAAATAGTGACAAAGGCCACGGAGAAAATAAAACGGGGTAATAGGAGAGAGAGGGGTGGGGGATGGTTGTGGGCTTTAGAAAAGGTGGTCGGGAGGCCTCTCTGAGCAGTGATAATAGCAAGCCCTGTGACATTTTCACAAGTCAACCAAAAAGTTGACTTCACCCAAGGTCTAATAGCAAAGGAAAACTAGAACGGTAATGGGTGGTGTAGGAATCGTCGGAGTTGACAACAAAGATCTTCAAACCATGGGAAATGTAAACTTAAAAGGCTGAAGGAGCTCCCTTGGACCCCGTCCCCAAAGCTGCCATCCCTGCTTTTTCCTGACAAGGTGCGGAGGCCCCGGCTGAGCCGTCGGAGGTGCACGCGGGACGCCTGAATCCGGCTGCCCAGCGGGGTGTTAGTGGAATTGCCGCAATTAATTATCTGAGAGCTGGCATTGCTCCTCTGGACTCACAGCTAAATAAAGCCACCCCAGTTGCTTGGCCGCAAGCTCTCGAAGGTTAAAACAAAACCGGGTCTCAGTGGACGCAGCATTTGGCGTTTATCTAAGAGTTTTAACGTCATTTTGCAGTTAATAATTAGCTCTGCCTTGGTCCTCACAAAGGGTGCCACCCAAACAAAAGCGGACGCTAAGTGTGTTCGCTCTACTTGCCACTGGTATAAATAGGCAAAGGGATGATTAATGAATGAGGGGGGGGATTAAACACAACGGTGAACAAAGACAAAGGCCCACGGCTCGGCTGCCCACGAACCGAGACAAGCTGTATCTAGAGAGAGGCTGCAGAAAGCGACAAACAAAAAAAAAGCCCCCCTTAATGGACAGGTTGTGAAGACTTCATTTAACCTTGTGTTATGACAGCCACGGTGTTTTATTAACATTCTGACATGTTAAGGGGCAGGGTCAGCAGAGGCAAAAACACATGTTGTTGGGGGAGTTGCCGGGGAGGGGAGGGGCGGGAGCATTTTTGTGTGGGTGACGGGGGGGAAAACAGAGATGGCCCAAACACGTTAAACCCCCTTCAGGCCGCCCCCTTTGTGAGACAGGCCGGGGCTGGCGTTTTAAAGAGCTGTTTGGATGTCAAACAAAGCAGAGGAGGCACCAACACAAATGCCCCAGCTGAAGGCCATTTGACAAGGCCCGTCCACGCCTCAAAATGGCCACATTGTCGACTGTGCCAGGCCTCGGGACTGGATGAGAAAGAACTGTGCTCAAAGGCATCTGCCACGAGGGGTGGAGAGCTGGGGGGCTTTCAGCAGTGATTTGCAGGCTCCGGCTGGATTGTGGCGGGGTGGCAGGTTTTACACACTTTTCCAGATAGTTCTAAGAGGAAGCTTTTCCCCAGGGATACAGTTGTAGCCCCACGTGTTGGCCCCATTTGATTTTGAGGGTCTGAGGAGGGATGAGCCAGTGGGGAGCAGCAACTGGCCAAACCATAAGGAAGGCATGGTTGGCTTTCCAGACACATCCCCATCTCTCTTGACAACTGCTTTTCTCCCTCCTAGGGCTTTCCCACGTCAACCAGGTGCCCAATTCCCACAGGCTCTCATTTCCAACCAGGTGTCTGATGGGGAAGGCTCTGATAAATTAATCCCTGTGGAAGATTTAGGTGATAATGAGCTAAAGGGTCTCCCCACCCCTTCCAGGGCCATTTGCATTTTAATGGAGGACTCTGACAGACCAAAAGGCCTCTAAGAACCAAAGCCATGAAACACTAATTGTGGAACTTCACTCACTGAGGCAGGCCAGAAGGGAGATATTTATGGGCTTGACAAACTTCCTGCTGTCCCCGCAGTCACACCATGCAGGCCCCTGCCAAAATGTGCTAGCTTTTATTTCATCTTTTCCCTGCCTACGCACTCAGGTATTGGAAAGATCACTCAAGAAAAGGGATGTCAAATGCTTTAAAGATAAACACCAGAACCAATGTGATGGTTATAACTCGTTGAATGATGAAAACTTAGCCCAGAACAGACCCTTTGTCATCAACACCCTCAATTAACAGATGAGGAAATGGAAACAGAAAAAATGACAGGTCTTCATCTGAATCACTCAGCGAATCACGGACAGAGCCAGAGCCAGGGGCTACGTCTCCCACCTCAAGGTCAAGCTCTCTCTATTGCATCAGAAGAAAGACTTCTCTTCGGTCCTCAGAGCACAATCTAATCACATCTTCACTGACAGACTGCAGATTTTCCTATTTTTTTAAACCTTCCTTTTCCTATAGCTTTAAAGTGATCTACTGCCTTAGTTAGCTCAAAGGAAATGTGGCATACCAGTTCTGGAAATGCCACTAGTGTAATCAGAGAAACTCAAATCAAAACTCTAAGGGATACCACTTTACCCTCATTTAACCAATTTAACTGTTAAAAGATATGAAGTCTGACTATAGGAAGTGTTGGATAAGATGTGGACCCACAGAACCTCCTATCTTTGCTGGCGGGGGGTGTAACTTGGAACGACTGTTTAAAAAACAGGATGACATTTTCTAGTAAAGTTGAAAGTATGCATGTCCAAAGACCCAACAATTCTATTCCAAGGGAAATTCTAGTTCATATGCACCAGGACATACAGGTAGCATTGTTCAAAATAATTCAGTAGTAACTGGAAACAAAACCATGCCCATCTTCCAGAGGATAGATAAACAGATATTTTGAGAAATAGATGTTTATATGTTTAAATAGATAAATAGATATTTAAACATGATGGAACATTATACAGCGTTGAAAATTAATGAGCTGCAGCTACAAGCATCAACAGAGATGCATGAGAAAAACAAATTCCAGAGGAAAACATCTAGCACAATATCTTTTTTTATAAAATTTTAAAGTAGCCCAAACTACGTAAGATTGTGTGTGTGTGTGTGTGTGTGTGTGTGTGAGAGAGAGAGAGAGAGAGAGAGACAGAGAGACAGAGAGACAGAGAGAAATAGAGACACAGAGAGAGAGAGCTTTTTAAAATGGAAGGGTATAATAAACACAAAATTCAGGATAATGATTACCTTGAAAAGGAGCACATAGAAAGGCACATGTTATTATGCATATTCTAATTCTTGGGTTGGTTCATTCATTGTATTACTAAAATATTTAAATGAACACATAAAAGAAAGGAGAGCCATGCATAGACCAACTGATGATTCTGTGTCATAAACTAAGAATTATCGTAAACTCAATTCCATGTACCCAAGATGCATTAAAAGAATATACAATTCTACATTAGGTGAAAGCCAACTTCTAAGGCAGAGGAAGCTGTCTCCCAGTTTAGACCTTTATGCCATAGGTGCCAGCCCCACACAGCAGCAGGATCATGGAGAGGCACTCCGATCCAGGATAGAGACAAGGTAAAAAGCTGAGGTCATGATTACTCCCAAAACTTGCCCAACTGGGAAACGGTGAGTCAAGAGTAGAATTCAGGAAAATGGACAAAGTGCAAGTGCACCAATGATTCAAACAAGAGGTCCAGTAGAAGTTAGGACAGACAAAGACACTAAAGTTCTAGGCAAAGCAATAGGTTAAAACTACACAGAAAAGAATGATGGAGACCCAGATACTGAAGTCAAGTTGATAGTCAAAAGTGGAAACCAGAGGTCACATAAAGCTCTGGTGGTGTGAAAGCCTTCCAAGGAACCACTGATTGGAGATGGATGGACAAAGGGGTCCACAAGCCAGATATCGGTCCAAGCTCAGAGAGACTTATGATGAGATTATAATCTCCAATCTAGGTGACCTTTCTAATTTAATAAGGTCTCATTAATTTGAACAAAACTAATTTGGAATGGTTGAAATAATCAAACTGGAAGGAAAGTGATCTTTGAACTATGAAAATAGTGTTCACTGAACAGATTAATAGCATGAGACACATCAGGCGGGAATGCTTAACCTATTTAGAAACAAACTTGACATACATATTATATTCATTTGCTCTGTAACAGTTAGTATGTTAATTACAGAGTCTCCTTAACTAGTCATTAAAAGAGATCCTACACCTAGTGTTACTGTAATAGCCACCAGTTGGTATAACCAGATGTATTTCAAAGTAGTAAAACTCTGCTTTGAAAATAATCTCTGTGGTAATTCTTGGCTGGCAGAAGGGTGGATTGGCTCAGAACAGATCTTAAACCCAAATCCAGAAACCATGAAGAGATTCCTCTGCTATTTGGAAGATGACACAAACAGAATCAGAAAACTCAAGTTCAATCATCGCACTTTCCAAACAATATTTGAACTGGAAAAGACATCCATCCCAGAGAGAAATTGTCCCTCCTCTACACTAACCCTATTGGGATTTTAAAGCCTCCATCTGTTCTCCAGGACCCAGAGTGCCTAAGAGTGTTGCTAACCTTTTTATTCATCTCCATTACTGTCAGAAGGATAACGCCTACACTCCCGGTTTGACATAGCAGTCAGGTCTCCTTGGGTACCCTAGGTGTGTCTCCTCCTCTGTTTCACAAGTTCAAAGCTCCTGGAGAGTCATGTTTCCCATCAATATCAAGTTTTAGATGTGTGCAGGTGGAAATTGACCCACATGAGAAGGTAAAAGTTTTTAAAAAGCAGGAGAGGAAGCGTCAGAGGGAATGCACAATGTTTATATGAGATCTAGACAAACTACAGCTTTACATGTATCAACACAGTTGAGTTGAACATAGTACATTGGGAATGATGGACAAGTTTCTACCATTGTTCTTGGAAAATGTGGCTACCAAATTAAAAATTAGTTTATGCAGTATACTTGAGTATGTGAGCGTGTGTGTGTGAAGAGGAAGGTGATTAACAGGGTTCATCAAAAAAATTAATACATAGGTTAG
>JAQZBX010065316.1:0-16344 GCA_029593785.1 Cabassous unicinctus | reverse complement strand
CGCCCCGCCCCATTCTATTATCTTGACTTTATGGTATTCCTGGCCATACAGAAGTTTTATTTTTACTTATGAGCTGTTTCTTTTTCCTTTTTTTTTTTTTCTTCTTCCTTTTTTTCCCCCCTAAGGCTTCAGGATTTCCAGTCCTGGTTAACATATCCTGTGCCCAGATTGTATATACAATTTTTTAGGTTTTCTTGCAGTGTTTTAATTTACTTTTACATTTAAACAGTGCTCCAAGGATTATTTTTGAATATTCTGTATGGAGAGAGTTGTGCTAGCACCATGCATTAAATAATCTCTGTCTCTGTTATAAAGGGCTTTAAAAAATAAAACAAAATAAAAACCATAATGGGGTATTAGGTACTTGCTCTTAGCCAAATCTCTCTCACTTCTGGGATTGAAATGGGAGGATGACCAAGATCCAGGAGAGCTGGGTCTCAGGGCTGATAGAACCTCACAAGAGGTGCCCCACTAAGTTTCTGAGTGCTCTGGAAAGACTGTAAAGAGGGCCTAAAGAGGGAATTGACATTGTGACTTATTTTGGGGTAAATAAAGCTAGTTAGGGGCCATTTTCCTCACATTGCTGACCTGTGCCCTCTTGTTTTACTACCACATAGTAAGTAGTTGATCTGAGACCTGCCTTAAATAGTGAAACCACCGCACTGTAGTACTTTCAGTCAATGACGTTTTTTATTTCCCTGATAAGGTTTTGCTATATCTGTTAACTATAGACAGTTCAGAAAAATAAAAAAAATACTTTTTAAGAGTCCTTTTAAAATTGCTTGTCATAAAACTCCTGGAAGATGTACCCTGGTATTTTGAGGGTTGGAGGGTAGCTTTAAGTAATCCTGGCGCACCTGGGAGTACCCTAGTTTAAGAAACTTGAGTGCCTTCAATTTGCAGCTTAAGAAACTTTTTAATGTAATGATCTTCCAGCTTATTTCTCCCAGGATGGTACATAACTAGTACCATTCTAGATGCATAGGAGAGTAATTAATCACATGTAGTAGATGTGTTAGGACATTGGGCTGTATTCTTAGAACTCTTGTTAAGAAAGACTTTTCTATATTCAATTTTCTTTCTATAATCCTGTAAAGTGTATCATACACGTACATTTAACCATAAAAGGTATTCATCATACTATTAAATCTATCTGGCACACAGTTCTCTCAAGAAATCCATTTTGCAAATGGACCATCAGCCATTATTAAAATATTTGTTAGTTTAATATGCCATTTTAGATTTATAGGAACTTTGAGGGAAACAACCTTTTCCTGATAAAATTCTTATTGAAGAGGTAATAAGGATCAATCTGAAACTTCTCTAATAATTAAAGCCTATTAAAAACAGCAACAAAAAAGCATTCATTCTTCCATTGTCATTTGAGTTTCAAGTCTTAGCCTATGTTTTTAGCCATAACTCCTCTGTTGCAGATTGATGTTCTGTGAACATCTTGGCAGTTTATGCTTTGTTATGCCCATGTGATTTCCTGTGATTGAATTTATCCTTCCTTTCCCCCAGCTTTGGTATTAAAACTGGTGTGAATACTTTAATACAATCCTCATTCTGGCAGAATTTATCCCATCAGTTAAAGTTACGAAAGGAAAAAAAAAGGTCACAAAAGAGCAGCTTGAAGGGCAGAGGAGAAGGTGGTAGGTGTCCTTACTCTACATAGCTTTGAAAGTATTATGGAGTTATTTCTAATTTTTGAGAGTTCTATCTATATTTCTTATATAGTAGTTTAAGTTTGAAAAGCTCTTAGGTCCTAGTATAGAATACAATGCTGAGATTGAAAAGTGGTCTGTTGTTGGTCTTACCAGAACTACTTTTTAGTCCATTGTCCTTTTCCCTGTTATCTTTGTATATAGTGATTTCAAAAATTATAAAATAATTGAAACGTTGCTTATGGACTTTATAGTGCAGGTTATTAAAAGAAGTCTTCAAGAATAAACTTACTGTTTATCTTTTAGAAACTAGATTTTCTTTTAAAAAATTGTAATATCTTGGAATTTGTTCTACATTGTCATCTACAGATCTACTTCGTTCTTTCTAATGACTGCCTAATAATCTCATTCTGTGAATGATAAGTGATTTATCCATCTTTCATTGTGTTGGGCATTTAGAATCAAACCTTGCTTGATTCTAACATCTTTGTGAACATCTTTGCCTTCTAGGTGAGTGTACCTGTTGTTACATACTATCCTAGAAGTGGAATTGTTGGGTCAAAGAGTATGTGTGATAAAATTTAATAGCCACCAAGAAAAAAAAGTAAAAATTAATAGCCATGACTTTGTTTTTCCTTATCATTGAAAAAGGTGCTGAAAGTAGTTTTTTTTTGTAAATAAGGGAATATAATATGTATGTATATACATATAAAGGAATATAATTTATTTACTTACAATGTTCAACAGCTAATCAGTACTTAGTCTGTGCCTGGTTTGATTTTGTTAGGCTGACTCAGCAGTCCAATTTAATAGTAATAATAGTAATAGTTGATAATAAGGACTTTTAGTTTCAGGCACTGTGTTTGGTGTTGGATATTTTACATTATCTTATTTAATTGCAACAACCCTGCATTGGAGGTAGGGAATGGTATTCCAGTTACATGTACTAGTTTCTGCCCAAGATTTTATATAGTTGAGCTGGAATTGTTTTAAACAAGGATGAGGATATTTTTGCTCAAGTTAGGGCCAAAAACAATTCATTATACAGGTCAGGTTTCAGGGTAGAGACTTGAAGTCTACCTTTTAAAAATACCTATAAACCATTAGAAATGCATAAATTTAGTTTTCTTTCTGTTTGGTTTTTCAATGGTTATTGTTAACTGAATATCTCAGTCTATTAAGGTTCTTAGGAAAGAAGAGCTTGTCAGCAGGCTTTCTGGTCCAGATACGGAATAATCCACTGCATTTCCCTTACCTGCTAGTTATATCCTGCCAAAAAGGGTAACAAAATTTATCTGACTTGCTGGCTCCTAGTGATTATTGGCTTCGTTTTGTAAGTGCTCAGAAACAGATTTCAATAATCTGATCTAGATTTCTGTCAGGGATGGGAGGTAAGCTTAAATTTGCCAGACTCCCATTTCCCAGTGTCTAAAATTGCTGACCTATATCTCTGGAAGCCCAATGCTGGCTTTTTTTTTGTACCTTGAGATATTGATGTAGGAGACTTGAACTTATTTTAGAGCATTTTCGTATCTCATAACTCTTCTATCAGTGTTTTCCCTTTTCAGGAAATCTGCTTTCTCTTAACTTGAAACTCCAGAAAAAATTATTTTTTTTGTCCTTACGATGGTTCCCTGAAGTCAGCAATTCTTTTAGTCCTTAGCCTTTTTGAACAAAATTCTTAGAAGTTTATTTTCTAATCAATTTTGGGATCTAGGCTTCATCTCTTAGAGATGAGAAAATGCACAGAGAAGGACATTATGTTCTTAGTGGAAGAGAGAAAATTTAAACCGAAGATCTGTATCCATACCTTTTATAATATAAATTTTATGTTTATCCAGGTAATATGTTCATAGGTTAATAAGACATGGTTCTTTTAGTGGCAGCTTATAATAGCCATATTATAAGTTTCCAATTCCTTATAGGTGATCATTAACTTATTTCTTATTTATTTTGATAGGTCTACATAAAACGCTTACTGCTGTTTTTTTTTGACGTCCTCTTCTCCCCAGCATGCTAATTTTAGTCATCCCTTGGCCCTCCCCTCCCCCCTCCCCTCTCCCTTCTTTTCCCTTTTCTGTACTTTGGAACACATCCTCAGGGACTTCCTGAGGGAAAAAAAAAGCTCATGGGTGGTGGTAGTGATTTTTCATTTCTTTGCATACTTCATTAGTAGGCCAGCTGGGAGTAGTTTGGGAATCACTTTGCTTTCCTTCTGATAGTGACAAGAGCAATGGTTCCTAAGCTGTGGGTGTCTGCTAGCCACTGAGAGACCTCAAGGTATAGCAAGAAATCTGTGAATAATTGTGTATATCAATCATGTCTGTGAAATTCAACATTTTTGGAGTTAAAAAGCAGTTGTACTTGAAAACATTGGGAACCACTGATGACAGAGAGATTTAATTAAGAGATTTTCATGTTTGTATAGACCCCATCAATGAGAAGTCTTAAAAAGCTTAGAAGCAGTAGGGATGAAAGGAATAGTAGACAAGAATTACAAAACATAGTATTGGTAGAATTGACAAGATTACTGGATTTGATCATCCAGATAGAGGATGACTAAGACTTTGAGTACCTTTCAAATTGAAGTGAGACATGGGTAAAGATGTCTATTTGGTTGAAAGTGGGGTTTAGAGTCCAGGAAATAGGTTATACTTCCATATATAGATGTGGAAAGTTAGTGGAGGTACCACACGATTTTATTATATCTGAACTGGCATCAATTGTAAGAGACTTAACTCCAAGAGGAAATATTGCCAATTAAGCTACCACATTTTCTTTATCTTTTAGAATTTTTATGATATACTTATTGAAAGATCTCAAACACTTGCATGTAAAATGAGAAGTATAATAAAAATGAATTGGTTAAAACATCTTCACATTCAGAAGGTTCTCATAGTATCTTTTCAATACCATGCATTGATGATGTCAGCATACTTTTAAAGGGCTCTCCTTATCGTATTTGGATTTTCTTCCAAAATTTCTCATGCATTCTGCAAGTTTTGATGCTGGTGCATTCTTGACTATCAGAAGGTGTCAACAGAACAGCCTCTGGTGAGAAACCTCAGTTCTTCCTAAAATAGTCCTTCATTGGTTTGCTGGCTGAAATGTTAAGTAGTTGCAGTCAAGTGCCATAGATACTACAAGCAAACCAAGTTTGAGCATGCCTCAGCAGTGACATTTATTTCCTAACTGCTGTATGGCTATCAGCTTTTCTAAGGTAAATAAATTGGGGATTGATGAGAGCATAACAAATAATCAAATCCATTGCAGCAGTTCTTGGAAAACAAAAACCTGTGGTGAATTTTGCGTAAATTATTCTAGGCAGTGTTTCCTTCTTAAGGTTATTTTTTGGTAATATTTATCCATAGCAATAATCTTTAACTGAGGTAGTTGGGGGAAAATGTAGAGTTAACCTAGCAAAAGTAAAAACCCTACGGTATCTAACAGTGCATCTAATAGTAAGTGAAGAACTTATTGTTATAGTTCATCTCTCAATATTTTTCAGAAACATAGCACTTTACTACAACTTTGCTTTAGTAATTAAGCCATTGACTGCAATGTTTAAACACATTTGGAAAGGCATAAAAGATGTAATAAAGTTTTGACTGTTCTATCAAGTAAATCTGAGAAGAAAATCTTTCCATTAAATTATATGCTAGTGATCCATGAGAAAAAGAGGTTAAAAATAAAAGCTTTGAGAAAAGTATTAAAGCTAGAGTGACTCTTAAAACAATGATTCATCCATGTAGAAGGGCATAATCAAATTTTAAGAAGGAAATAATATGTCTGATACTTCCTTTTGCTTGCATATCAGAGTAAATGTGAACTAGAAGCTTGATACCTTATGGGTACACTGCTTTCATCGCGAAGGGTTTTATAGGTTAGATTTTTGAGATTGGAGTCATTAAAAAGTTAGCTCACTGGGCTAAGGGAGAGTTCGTAAGCTCCAGTTAGAAAGATTGTACTGTTTCTTGCTGATGGTTCTTTTTTTGCTCAACATATTGCCAGTTAGTAAACCCTTCTAACAAATCTTTTGATATCTGTGTAAGATATTTTAGAGTGAAAATCTTAGGTTTTTGCATCTAGGCTTCCCATTCTAAACCCTGCTTTGAGGATTCAAGTTGTCTAGTTTCTGATTTCTGGTTGATTGCTGAGCATTAAGATTTTTTTAAGTTCCTATTTCCCTTTTTATGAAGTATGTAAATTTAATGTTTTCAGGCTTTTCTTTTATAATTAATGAATTGCAGTAATGGGAAGGCATTAGTGGATTTTTTTTCTTTTTATCTAAAGTAACAGGTACTTCCAGTGAAAAATTTTTCTACACTACAATTTTTTATTGAAGTATGTCATTCATACATGAACATATATAACAATAAGTGTATATTAAAAGTTATGAACTTACAAAACAAACATGTATATTATCATATAGGGCTCCTATATGTCACCCCACGACCAATACCCTTCATTGTTGTGAAACATTTGTTATAAACTATGAAAGAGCATAGTCAAAATACTTACTATAGCCCATATCTTACATTTGGTGTTTTTTTTCCCCCAACCCACCCTATTATTAACATTCTGTATTAGTATTATATATTTGTTATAGTTTATGAGAGAACGTTCTCATATTCTGTTAATCACGTCCATCTTCCACCACAGGAGGAATATGTTCGTAATGGGCTTAGTGGGGATAGTCTTAAAGGGATTCATGCATTTTTAGATTTCAGAGCTAAGCTCAAGCAAGTCCTCTGATAAACTGATCAGTGTTTAAGGCATTAACATTTTATTTTATCTGGAGTCCATGTTTTGGACAAGATTCCTTTCCTGTTGTGAACTTGAGTTTGATGTATTCTGGAATTTTGCTTCAAATAGTTTTATGTGAGAGGTATCTTGTTTCTCTGAATTAGTATTACTTCCAGACTTAATCTTTAGAGTTTACAGTTACAAAAATTGACAAAAGCATTTAATCATCTGGTTCATTATGGTTTAATGAAAAGTGCCCCAGACAAGATTTTAAATTATTTATAACCTCTTAGGGAGTGGAACTTTGGGCCCATGTAGAGGCACATTCTCCAGTTTCTCTTGATTTGAAATGAGGAGTCTGGAAGGTCTCCTATCAATGAAATTTTGTTTTACCTCAAACCAGAGTCGTAAGGTGATTTTTCCCACAGCTGGGCCTATAATTCATCTGTTTGATTTTTTTTTTTTTTTTAACTAGATCTTAATATTTTAACTCTTTAAATGCATTCCAACTAGGATTTTTTCCCCATGACTACTCTCATCAATTGATGGGAGCTGTATTTTTCTTTAATCTCAGAAACATATCTTTAAGGTAGGCACATACCCAGTGCAGTTTATTCTTTCTACAGGCCATTTAATCTCCCACCTCAGAATTGCTAAGCACTTTGGGCAGATACTCAAAAAATGAGATGTATGTTTATATCTTGATTAGGAAAGCACTCCAAGATATAAAGTGGGAAGAAAAAAGCAAAGTTGAGAACAAATTGCAGTAAATTTTTATGTAAATTTTTAAAAAGGATTTATATATAGTAATGTACCTGTTACAGTTCAGGAAAGAACATTTTCATATTTGTTATGTTAACCATGGTTCATCATCCACCACAGGGTTCACTGTGTCATATGGTCCCATTTCTTGTATGATCCATCAAAAGTGTACACTCAGTCACTCTCAGTTTCATTACAGAGTTGTGCTGTCATCATCAGTCATTTTTAAAACTTTTTCATTATTCCAAAAAGAAAAATCCCATAACCCCTTACACCCTCCTATCATTGTTGACTTTTAGCATTGATATAGTACCTTGGATGCAAAAATATTACATTACTGTTAACTATAGCCCATAAGTTACATAAGTTGCATTTTTCCATCTATCACCATATTCTTAACACCTTGTAATAGTGATGTGCGTTTGTTCTAGTTCATGGAAGAACATTCTTGTATTTGTACTATTAACCAAAATCCTCATTTACCCCGAGTTCTCTGTGTAATACAGTCCCAAGGTTATCCTGTAACGTGCTTTCTGTTGACATTTATGACACTAGGCTACCCCTGTCAGCCACAATCACATTTATAAATCAGCAGTGTTATACTTACTATAATGTGTTACCATCATCTCTATCCCTATCCAAACATTTACAATCAATCTTATTAAAAATTTTATGTACATTAAGCATTGGCTCCGCCTTTTCATCTCTTATTCTATCGCCTAGTAACCTATATTCTAGATTTTAACTCCCGGAGTTTACTCAGTGTATTTCGTTTTTATTAGTGAGACCATACAGTATTTGTCCTTTTGCGTCTGGTTTATTTCCTTCAACATTATGTCCTCAAGGTTTATCCATGTTGGCATATGTATTCCGACTTCGTTTTTTCTTACAACTGAGTAGTATTCCATTGTATGTATATACCACATTTTGTTTATCCAGTCATTGGTTGATGGGCACTTAGGTTGTTTCCATCTTTTGGCAAATGTGAATAACAGCTATGACCATCGGTGTGCAAATGTCAGTCTGTGCTTTCAGTTCTTCTGAATATATTCCTAGTAGTAGGATTGTCAGGTCATAAGTCAGTTCTGTATTTAGCTTCCTGAGGAACTGCCAAACTGTCTTCCACAAAGGCTGCAAGCATTCTACATTCCCATCAGCAGTGAAGGAGTGTTCTAATTTCTTTACACCCTCTCCAGCACTTGTAGATTTCTCTTTTTTTAAATAGTGACCATTCTTTAATGTGTGAAATATTTCATTTTAGTTTGATTTGCATTTCATTGTAGTTTTGATTTGTATTTCCCTAATAGCTAGTGATGTTGAACATCTTTCCATGTGCCTGTTTGTTTTTAAAATAGTTTGGTATAAATAAAACACACTTTGTTGTTATTTTAATTAGATTCTTTATATTATCAAGACCTCCTATCTAAGAGCATGATGGTATTTTGCATTTTCTTAAATTTTCTTTTTATGTCATTAGTAGATTTCACATAACTTCTGCACACTTTTTGTTGAGTGCATTTCGAGGATTTTATTTTTTGATTGTTGTAAGTAGAATATTTTCCATTCGTTTTGTTTTCCAACTGCTTATTCTTTGTATCTAGAAAGCTAAATTAATTGTCCTATGTTAACTTGCCACCTTACAGAATCTTTGGCTAGGAGTTTTCCACTGCTTGGGTACTTTCCACTCCTCCCCAAATCCCTCCCCCACCCTAAATTAACACATAATTTGTGGCATTTCTGCTTTTTTACTACATAATGGCCTATTGTTTTGTCAGGGTTATGGGGATTACAATTTTTAATTTTAATCATACTTAGATATGTGCCTTATTTGTTGGTGATTATTTTAAATTAGAGTTGAGTTTTGAATGTAAGCGTATATTGGATTGTGTGAATGAACATAGTATAAAGTTTGGAATCTTCTGTGTTTTTTTATGTATGGGAAGATAAAAAAAGAAATGTCAATGATTTCTGTTTTAGGCCTCACATGAGATATTTGCCTGGAGATGTCCCATAGCACCACAAAACAGATGATAGGCAGTTGGAGCCCCAGAGAGATGGGGCCAAATTACAGTATAATGCAGTTGAGTAGCAAATGTGGGAGAAGATGTGCCGAGAGACTGGGTTATGGAGTTAACTATATTCTGTGCTTTGAAACCCTATGTTATTAGATATTTTATTTCCAGCTCTATTTTCCAGGATTTTCTATTTTCAGTTCCAAAGACCTTCTGTGTTTGTAGTGTTGATATGCTTGCTTTTTGAATTATTCGTTACTACTCTTCCATTTTCTTTGTAAATTTCCAGAATTTATTGCAGTTTTTTTTTTTTTCTTGTGGTTTTGTACCTTAAAAATCCCTTTACCATTGGGAAGCAGATGTGACTGAAGCAGTCGGGCACCTTCCTACCACGTGGGAGGTCCTGGGTTCAGTTTCCGGTGCCTCCTAAAGAAGACAAGCAAGACAGCAAGCTGATGCAATGGAGAGACACAATGAGGAAACGCAATGAGAGACATAACAAAAAGGGAGTGGAGGTAGCTCAAGTGATTGGGCACCTCCCTTCCACATGGGATGTCCCAGGTTCAGTTCCTGGTGCTTCCTAAAAAGAAAATGAGCACACAGTGAACATAAATAGAGAGCAGACAGTGAGCGCAAACAATGAGGGGTGTGTGTGTGGGGAGCATAAATAAAATCTTCTAAAAAAATCCCTTTACTGTTATTTAATGGGCATTTGAATGACATGATGTAAACACATGTCCATTTTGGCTGTGTTTTAACTATGTGCTCATGCATATGTTTAGTTTTTAGTGGACATTTTGGAGTCTAGCATGGTGATGTTTAGAAAAGCATTTTGTGAAGGATGTTGGTTATGTGAGAGGGTGTGGGAGGTGTGGGGAGTGGGGCATATGGGAATCCCTATATTTTTTGTGTAACATTTATGTAATTTAAGTATCTTTAAAAAATTAGTGTATATATATATGTAGTGTATATATAAAAGCATTTTGCTGAAGTGCTCAATGGTTCAAGGTATGTGTGTGAGCACTGGACTGAGGTTGAGGAATTTGAAGTTCTTACTGACAGTGATATAAAGTGTCATTGTAATTATACAATGCCAGGGACTGCTTGCCCAAGGTTACGTATATTGGTGTAGCAAATATTTGGTATAATCACATAGTTATGCACATCACATCATTATTAAAGCATTTTCATTATTTCAATAATAACAAAAAGCAGACAAGAAAATTCCTCACCTCTCAGTCTGTTTCCCCTGCTTTATATAGCTGTTATTTCTGGCTATTATTACACAATTATTTATTTGCTTTATTAAGCAGTTTTATTGAGATGTATTCATATACCATTATACCATATGATCTATCAAAAGAATATAATAATGGCCTTTTTTTTTAAGCTGTTAAAAAGTCCTTTATTGTAAAATAAATAGAAACATAGAAAGAAATTACAAATTTTAAACGAGTGCAAAGCCAGGTTAGATTAAATATACTCGATTATAAAAATTAGCATAGCAATAAACATTTATAAATGTAAATAATAATTCAAATATAATAGAAATTATAATTTTTATATTAATATTATAGCTCTATTGGGCATAATCTCTAAGAATGAAATAAATTATTGGTTTAGTTATTTGATTTCCATTTAGTTCATAATTCTTTCTAGATAATCAGATTCCTATTTGGGAATTCTTCATATCTTATTTAAATAAATTACAGCAGATAACAATTTGCCAACTCATAATTTTACGAGGCAGAAAAACTCAATCTTGTTCAACAGTAGTCATGCTAAATCATTATTGATCCAGATAGATTATTTTAATTAAGAGTATGAATAAGAAAGGGTTAAAGAAAAAAGTATCCAAAAATAACTCTCTTCTCCAGCCCTCCTCAGTTAACAGCAAGTGTTTATTTTGTATGAAAAAAATTGAAGAATACTGATCACAGGAACAGTTGGCCAGTTGCACTGAGTAATTATTGTTCATATGCTATAATATTATTTTACATTTATCTGGTCTACTCCGGCTCTTTTTTGGTTACTGTTTGCATGGAATACCTTTTTCCATCCTTTCACTTTTAACCTGGTTGTGTCTTTATGTCTGAGGTGGGTCTCTTATAGACAACATACAGACGGCTCATATGTTTTTATCCATTCTATTAGTCTGTGTCTTTTGATTGAGGAGTTCAATCCATTAACATTCAGTGTTATTACTGTAAAGGCATTACTTCATCCATTTTGTCCTTCGGCTCTCTGTTGTCATATCATTCTGTTGTTTGTTTTCTTATCCTTTAGTTTACCTTTCCTAATAATCTTCATTTCTAAACTCTTCACCAAATCTCTCAACCTTGTTTTTTTCCTTTTAGGCTGCAGCACCCTCTTTATATCTCTTGCAAATCTGGTCTTTTGGTAACATTCTGTCAGTTTTTGTTTGTCTGTGAAGACTTTGAACTCACCCTCATTTTTGAAGGACAGTTTTGCCACATACAGAATTCTTGGCTGGCAGTTTTTCTCTTTTTAGTACCTTAAATAAATACATCATATCACTTCTCTCCTCCTTGGTTTCTGATGAGAGGTCGATACTTAATCTTATCGAGTTTCCGTTGTATGTGATGCTTTGCTTTTCTCTTGCTGCTTTCAGAATCCTCTATCTATGGAATTTGTCATTCTGAATAGTAGGTGTCTCAGGGTAGGTCTATTCAGATTTACTCTGTTTGGGGTATGTTGTCCTTCTTGAATATTGATATTTTATGTCCTTCATAAGGGTTGGGAAGTTTTCAGTCATTACTTCCTCAGATATTCTTTCTGCCCCCTTTCCATTCTTTTCTCTTTCTGGGACACTGATAATATGTATGTTTGTGCGTTTCATGTTGTCATTCAGTTCCCTGAAACTCTTGCATTTTTTCCATTCTCTTTCTATTCTCCTGTCTTTTCCAGTTCAGATGTTTTGTCTTTGAAATCAGTAATTCTGTCTTCAAGCAATTCAGATCTGCTCTTATGTGCCTCTAGTGTACTTTCCAATCTCATCATTGTGTCTTTCATCCCTATAAGATCTGTTACTTTTCTTTGTAGGCTTTCAGATGGTTCTTTATGCTCTCGCAATATCGTCTTAATATCCTTTACTTCTTTAGTCATATTTTCTTTAAATACTTTGAAGTGATTTAGAAGAGTTGCATGATTATCTCATGATATTTGGTTCTTTCGGCTGGGCGATCTCTTCCTGTTTTCTAGTATGTCTTGTAGTTTTTTGCTGATGCCTAGGCATCTATGTTGGTGAATTTACTCTGATGGTTAATTTCTCTCTTGCCTTTTTTTTTTCAATTTTTCGTAGCTTTTCTTTGATATTTGGTTCAACTTATTCTCAGTCTTTAAAATTGCCCGGCTTACGTTTTCAGAATTGGGCCAGGTACTCACTAGTGAGACGCAGATTCTCCCCCCAGGGGTTGGATACAGAGAGTGGGAGCAGTTTTTGTCCATGCAATTTCCAGACCGGCCAGCAGATGGCACTAGTCAGCGCATCTTTCCATGGAGGTGTTTCAGTCTTGGCTTTCCTGTGTTCCTGTGTTGAATCTCCAGGTGAGAGATTCAAAGCGGGCTCTGCTGGCCGAATTCATTGAAGAAAAGCACCCGGTTCTTCCCTTCCTTTTCCTTTGAAAAAGCTGACAGAGTGGAAGATGTGTGCTCCCCTCTCAGGCAGCTGCCGTGAGCCAAGTGTTTTAGCTCTGCTTAATATCTTGGGGGGTGGGGGAGGGGAGCCCTTTCTGGCCGCCACGGGGGCTTGGTAACTCATATTTGTTGTTTTGGCTTTTTTGCCTCTCTGTCCATAACCCTTCTGGGAGTTGTGTAGCATTGTTCTGGTTTGCTGACCCCCAAATCAGGTCCCTCGGACAGCTTTTGGCTCTATTCTGTTGTTGTTGTTGTGAGAGCATCCAACTTTATTAGTTCGTTGCCATCTTCCCACAATCCTCGGAAAGACTATTTTTAATATTAATTTTAAAGCTAGGAAATGACCACTGAATTTTATCAAGACTCTCTTATGCCTATTTGTTCCAGGCATAGTATTCACTATGAGTACTATGAGGGAAGGTACTCACTACACAGTTGTTTTTTTATTTTATTTTTATTTTTATTTTTTTTAGTGAAGGTGTAAAAATAGAAATTATATTAACTTATGGGAAAAATAGTAATCAGAATGTAGTTGTGCCTTCTATTTACAAAAGGTGGGCTATAATTTAATATTTATAAGTAATATTTATCATAAAACTGAGTGCTTACTCTGTGCCAGGCATTGTACTAAACATTGATTTTTTTTTTCATTTAATTCTCATAGTTCCATGAGGAGCTATTATAATTAACTCCTTTAGGTTAAAACTTATGTACAAGAATATGTAGGTAGTAGAGCTTGGATATCAATCCTGACAGCCTGACTCTAGATTCTGAACTCTTAATCACAATTCTAAATACTGCTTATTTCAATTTGACGCTCACCTAATATGTTCCAGGGATTTGTACATTTTTCCTAATACCCTTCTGAGGTAGGTAATAAATGAAAAAAAAATCTGAGGTTCAGAGAGGATAAGTAACTTCATAAGGTCATACATTTCAGAAATGGTGTAAATAGACATCAAACCCAGATCTGCCTAATTGCAAACCCTGTGTTCTTTTCAGTATTCCTTGTTGTCTTTGTGTCTTTAATACAGCTTTTAATAGTTATCTAACATTTAACTCAATATCGATATCTTTTTAATAAGTTTTGTTTCTTGCAGGGATTTATCAAAGATGTTCATGAAGACTCCCTCACAGTTGTTTTTGAAAATAAGTAAGTTGTTTTTATTGATACCGAGCTTAGTTTTAAAGACTCTTTAGGACTGAACTGCTTGCTTTTGGGTATTCCTAGTAACCAGTGGAAAATGATGTTGCTTTTGGGAGGTGGCCTTTCAGTTATACTCATCACTTTTTTATGACTCTCTTCTGTGCCAAAATGTATATGGACATGAGTCAGTAGTGTACACAGAAATAGGTGGCACACAAGAGATTATAATTTGCTTAATTTTTAAAAACTCAGAATGTTGAAATAATGTAGAAGGCCCTCCCTCCAGCGGCTACTGGTGGACTTAAAGTGTTAGATCATCTTTTTGTTACTTGATTTTTATCAAATATCACTTTTATAGATATTATAAGGGCTAGGTAGCCTTAAAATGGTGTTCTAAAAATGGGAAAAATATAGTATGGTGGGCTTGGTTAGGATGCATTATGGAAGAGTACCATTTAATTGAAGGTCAGAAAAGAACTGTTAAACAGCTACTTTCTAAGCTGCTTCTGGAACTGCATGAGATCTCTACAGAACAGCTGCTTTATGTAGAAAAGTGTTGAGATGACTTGTCTTTGAGCAGCTGCCCTTTAAACAGTAATGGTAAAAAGAAGGCACTCACAAATCTTGTCAGCTGCTGCATTGCACAGTATTGACAGAAGCTTTAGAACATTTTATGTGCTGGTATATCCCAGGTATGTAAATGATCTGTGAGAACATAGAGTAGGAAAGAATTTTTAACTCTTATCAGCTCAGCTTATAAAATACAATGCAAAAATGTCAGTTAAGCAACAGCTAAATAAGTTTAATACTGTACTAGGGTAGTAATAAGTTTAATACTGTACTAGGGTAGTGTTGCTGCGGCCCCTGCACCTGCCATCCCGGGGCCAGCCTCGGAGGCCACCTTGGGTGAGGATCCTCTCAGCACCTTCAGACAGGCAGCTGGGATCCCGTCCCTCTCTGGGGGATGCCACTCAGGGGAAGGTGGAATGCAAGTTCAAATGCCCTACGCAGTTTTATCCAGTGAAGTGAGTGATTAGAGGTCTTGGGACTGAAAGGATCTCAACCAATTCTGAAACTTTAAATGGGTAAGAAGCCTGGCTTGCTGGCATGAAATGTGAGTGCCTAGAACCCCACTTCTGGTACTGAGCTGTATTAGTCAGGGTTCTCTAGGTAAACAGAACCAATAGGAAACAAATAGTATGAGATTTTAGAAAATTGTCTCACGCGACCGTGAGGATGGACAAGTCCAAATTCTGCAGGGACCTGTGAAGGTCCTTGATGAGTTCCCAGAAGACCTTGGCTGTCCGAAGTGGATCTGGAAATTCTCTCCCTGAATGCTGAAATCACTTCCCCTTTTAAGGCCTTCACCTGATTGGACAAGTGAAGTCTCCTTGCTTGATTGTAGATATAATCATCCATCTATGCAATCAACTCACTGATGATCAAAGTCCATGAAATGCTCTTGTATTACAATTAGCCCAGTGCTTGCTTGACCAAACAGCTGGTCACCATTACCTGGCCAATTTGACACATTTGCCTAGCCATCACAAATACCTTCATATTTTCTCGAAAGATTAAAAGGGAAGCTTTTTCTAGTTATAATGTATGTGTTCATTGTAGAACAGATAAATTTAATGTGAGAAAATTAAAGTTTTTGTAGTTCAACTTTTCAAAATAGTGATTTAATTTGTTCTGTATTTCTTCAAATATGTATTCTGAAAAGGAATTATGCTGTTAATATTGTTTTATAATATACTACGAAATTTTTTCTTTTTGACAGGGAAAATTGTAAAAAACAAAAAAAGTTGTTTGTAAAAGTGTTTGTAAAAGGTGTTTGTAAAAATTGATCCCTCTGCTGTTGATGTGACTGCTGTGTAACTATGGCTTTATTTCAAATTATAGTAAGTTATTTCTATGAACTAAACCTATTTCATTTCAGGATGCTTAGAATGAGTAATTTGTAAGGTGATATTATCAACAATGTTAATTTTATACTTAAAGTCATGCAGAATTGTTCTATTTCAACAACAAATTACTTGGAAAAATATATAAATAAGAAGGATGTTTTATCTTTAGAAAACGCTAAATGATAAATTAACTTGAAAAAATATACAGCACTAAGTATAGACTATTTAGCTTCCATATTAGGGACTATTAGAATGATTTTTTTAAAAATTGTTAATTCCTTTTCTAATCCTTCAGTTGGCAACCAGAACGCCAGGTTCCATTTAATGAAGTTAGATTACCACCACCACCTGATATAAAAAAAGAAATTAGTGAAGGAGATGAAGTTGAGGTATGTGTTTTTAAGTTTATTTTCTTATGGTGCCTATTTTTTAAGTAAAGTACAGAAAAG
>JAQZBX010065315.1:0-16331 GCA_029593785.1 Cabassous unicinctus | reverse complement strand
AAAAAAAAAAGAAAACAGGAATAAAGAGAAGCTTTTACAGAGGAGCAGAATTTTGAAATATCAGTGCCTACTACCCGGGATTTCATTCTCATTACACCAGCTGATAAGGCTAAGCTGCAGATTTAGTTATCCTTATTAATTTTACCTTGTTTCAGAGTGAATAGGAAACATCAAGTGATTTCAATGTGAAATTAGGGATGATGTAGTGATTTTAGAATCACCACAAATTAATAAATATTTGAGGCTGCAGTGTGATACACCCTGACTGGATTGTTACCCCATGCTACATTGAAAGACAATTGTATAAGAAAAAACAGATTCTTCATGAAAAACCTCTAGAGGAATAATACACTCTGGAAAATAAAAACAAACAGCATGATTGAATGTATAAACACCCAAATTATTTGAAAGTCCTGGATTCACTATTGTACAACTGCTGTTATATTTCTGTTTCAGGGGTATTTTGAAAATCAGTACCCGTTTTGAGTAAGATTAGAAATATTCCCTGAATATGTTCTGAAAATGGATACTTTAAGGAAATAAAAGCACCTTGATTTATTGGACAGAGCATATTCTTTATAATAGATAAGACTATTTTTCTATTCTGTTTTCCCTGATAAGTTGCCAAGTGAAGTTTGTATGGCTCTTTGTAATAATGAATTTATTTTTTTCATATATAATGTAGGAATAATAATAAAGGGCATAGAAGAATTGAAGAACATTTTTACACTTTTGTTGATGTTTGCATCCTAAAGGTAAAAATATAATTTTCTGCATACTTCAAAATTATTGCTAAAAGAAAAAAATAGAGTATGCACAAGAATATTCTTATCTTTCAATATTTTCTCATTATAATATCAAGAGAATAAATAAACAAAATAAGGATGACTATAAATGAACTCACCTAATGAAGTTTTATTTAACTTCATTATGTATTAGGATAATGTGTGAATGCAGAAAAAGATACATCAGAAATTAAAAAATATATTGTATTTGACTATTTAAAAAGATGAACACAGATAAGCTGTAAGTATCAATTATGGCCAATTCCTAAGTGGATAACAATTTAAAGGATATTGAAATGAATATTATGCCTATCGTACTTGGAGTAATAACAGTTTTTCAAAAGCTAATAGGTATTTGTCAAAGCAGTGTCTTTTCTGAATATTATGACCAAAAATGGGGGAAAAAGCCATAAGAAAAAATAAAAAGACCTATGTATTGAAACTTTATAAAAAACATAACCTGTTTAAAAATAGAAAACAATGAGATAACTATGTATCTGATGTACAAATGGGAAGAGATTGTTAAGCAAAAATGTATGAAACATAAGACAAAGATGATAGCCTCAATTATATGAAGACATCAAACATTGCATAAAGTATGATCAATAATTAATTCTATAAATTTGGTGTTTACAAAGAAAGTGTTTTACTCATAACATTTTTTTTTAAAGGCAAATCTAACGACAATACAATTTCAGGGAAAAAAAAGAGATATCAAGAATCTTTTGTTTCTTTTTGTTTTTTTAGGCCTGTAAAAAGAATTTATTTGGGAACTGGGGGAAGAACAGAGCTGACTGAGAGAAAGATAGAAATAAACACCAAACTTTGGTACAGGCTCCTCTAGGCAGGAAGCACATTTTATTTCTTATAATATTAAAAAGTACAATTTAAAATGCAAAATATTTAAACTGGAAAATTAGCAAGGATGCATGACAGCTGTATTATTCAATACTTGTAAACATGTTTTGCTTTAAAAATATTCTGCAAATGAATTTCAATTATGTAATCAGTACTTCATAATTGGTTATGTCCTTAGGTCTAATATTTCTTACTCCAAGGAATCTATTCTAGAATAAAAAGTAATGGGCAAAAAATTATGCATGCAGGATCTATTTCACAATATTTTTTATGATAGTGAAAAAGTGGAGAAAACTCAAGTGTCTATTTAAAGGGAACTATTAAATGATTTAGAATATGCATTTATAAATATCAGGTGGACATTAAACCTTGGGATGATGTTATAACTCAACCAGCCCCACCCAACTGTTTGCTAGGGCACAAAGATTGCTTGCTGAATGTTTTTTGCTCATTGGCAGGGCCCCCCATTCTCAGAAGTATAAACACAATCACTACGGTAGGACACATGTCCCTCATCTCCAACAGGAAGCAAGGCCTGCATTTGGCCACTCTGGGGACAAGCCATAGTGGGATCTCTTTCCCTGATCTTTCTGGACTCTTTGTGCTGTATAAGAAATAAAGTGGTCACTTGGTAAAAATCTGTTTCGCTTGAACCTGTGTTCCTATGATACAACATGTGGCAACTTCTCCTCAGTTAGTTTCTTCCACATACACCAGCACTTTTCTCATCATTTAGATCTCAGTTTAAATATCACCTTTAGAAAAGGTCTTCTCTGCTTACATCATCTACAGAATTCTGCCTCTTATTTTATGTTTCAGGCTCTATTTGCAGTATTAAAAGCACTTATCACAGTCTATGCTTACCTTATTAATCAGTTCCCTTCTTTGTTATCTGACTCTATTACAAGATTATAAGTTCAATGCTAGAAGGAATTTTTCCTGCTTTTTTTCCTGTTTTATTATTTATTCCTAGTTCATAACAGAGTCCCACACACAAAAATGGCATTCAATGAAATTTCTAAATAATAAATAATTGAAAAATAATTATTATATATAAAATGGAGAAGAAATTTCTAACATATATAAACAGATTTCAAAGGATAATAAATTGAGGATTAAATAAATGGAAGAAAAAGTTACAATACAAAAGTGAAGAAATAGATGATAAATTATCACCTTCATTGGTACAAATTGACTAGGCTGATGTTTTATTTTAGACTGGCAATAGTGCCATAAGGGCTTTGAGTCTGTTTTTTCTCATTATTACCTATTTTTGACTCTAATGATGCAATTATTGTAGCAGCATCTTAACATGTAAATGCTTATTCTTACTTTGTGGAAAACACCAGTAAATTTAATAAAGTGAGAACTTTTCTTGGACATACTCCAATTGCAAAATTCAAGATAAATATGGATGTGTGAATGGATCAAATGTCCCATGATCTTTTGTCCTATCATGGAGAAAATTATATTCTCTTAAGTACTGACACAACTTTTTTAGAGGTTGTTTCCCTATGCTTGAGGCATGATATAAATAAGTCATAGAAAGCCCTCTCAAAGTTTTAAAAACAACTACATTAGCCATTACAACACTGTAGAATAAGATGGGTAAAAAATCTGAATAGTAATTTTTCTTTTCTAAAATTACCAAAAAAGAACTTAGTAGAAAAAAAAAATTCTTGGAAATTTGCCATCTGCAATCTTTTTATGTAGTTATAAAATTATATGCATCTATGGTAAATTATTCTAATCATGGAAAGCCTTTTTATTTTCTCCTGAGTCACAGAATTCCTTATAAATAGACCCATAGTGCAAATAAAATTTTCTGACATATTAAAAGAAGCCAATGGAGAAAATGGACAAACATATCAGTTAGCCAATAAGTGTAGCATCCATCATGAAGGCAGTAATTTGCCTTTAGAGCACATTAACTTCGACCCAGAAGCCTGGAGAGGAAGTCAGAGACCTCCACAGAGATGGGCTGCCATTTTGCTTTACTATATGGCCAGACAACAGGATCATCAGTAGCTGCCTTTGATGAGAACGCAACTTTATAGTGCCTTGATTTGAACATTTCACAGGCTCAGAAATGTAAGCTTTTAGCCATATAAATCCCTTTTATAAGAGCCAACCCATTTCTGATACTTTGCCTCAGAAGTTTTGGCAAACTAAAGATTGTGTATGCACGCATATTTATGTCTGAGTGTTGACTATTTTCAATTTTACTACCTAAGATATTGATGATATTTCCATACCAGTCCACATAGATCTAACTCATTCACAGTTATCTTCTTACTGTATAATATTCCTTCATTAAGATGAACTAAAATTAAGCAATCAAATTTTCTAAATGTGGTTTCCAATTTTACCAATGACAAATCATACCAAAATAAATATAGGTCTTTTTAAAAATATGTAAGCATTAGTCCCTAGAAATGAAATTGTTGGGTCAAACTGTATATGCATTTAAAAGGTTGATGTTATTAGTAATTGCCAAGATCCCATCCTTGAGGTTGTACCAACTACCCTATTCAACACAGTCTGTTAGATTAAATGGTTATCCACATTCTCAACAACATCTTTATAATAAATATGTATGGTATAGGATAATCTGACTAGTTATGGAAATTGTATTTCTTTTGTATACCTTAAGTGAAATTCTTTCAATGTAATTGAGTTTGATCACTTTTAATATTTTTAAATTATTTGTATTTCTTGATCTAAATGTCTAGTAATGCTTTTACCTAATTTATTTGATAACTGAATATTTACATGCCAATTTTTATGAGTTAATGACATGCTAAGATTTATTTATTTATTTATTTATTTTAGGGGTTCTTTTATTTTTAATCCATTTAAACCCCCCCCCCCATTTTTGCTGTTTGTGTCCATTTCTTGGGCAGTTCTCTGTGTCAGTTTCCTGCCCTCTCCTCTCATCCTTCTCTTCCTGTCTTCACTGGAATTCTATTCTGGGAACCTCTGATATGGGAGAGAGGTGTTCTGTCACCTGCGCTACCTCAGTTCTTGGTTTTTCAGCATGTCTTTCTTCACTTTCCCCTGCATCTCTCTCCTGTTATGTCACCCTCTTGCTACATGGTTCAGTGGGGCCTGGGGGCTCACCCGTTCACGGGGCCTCATGGCTCACTCACTCGTGGGGCTTGGGAGTTCACCCACTCATGGGGCCTGACAGTGTGCCCATGCAACTTCTATATTTTTCTTTATTTTACTGGGAGGTCCCGAGGATTGAACCTAGGTCCTTCTATATGGGAAATGGCTGCCCAGCCATTTGAGTCACATCTGTCCCCTGTTCCTTTTATGATGATATGTGTGATGGTTATTTTTTCCTCTTGTGATTTTTGACATTTTTATGCTGTATAAACTTTTCCATAGTTCTGTTTTTGCTGTTGTTTTAGATTTTAAGCAACACTTTCCTGCCTTTACACTTACCAAAATATTCTTCCCCATTTTAAAAAAAAATATTAAACAAGTTGTTGGTGTTATATTTCATATGTAAAATTTTTTATCCAGTTAAAATTTATTTCCAGATTAATAGTTAAATAGATGAGTTTCAATTGTTATTCTTGATTGTTGATATTTTAAAATAGTTGCTCGCTTTTACCATTTAACTATTTCTGAAATCCCAAAGTTATAGTAAAATAAATTCTCAAAAGCATTTTTCCCCATATAACAAACTTTATTTTTTTTTACATTTATATTACAAAAAAGGTACATCAAAAGTTTAGTGATTCCCATGTAGCCAAAGCCTCCCCTTCTTACATTTTCCCCTATTAATACAATCTTTCATTAGTGTGATACATTTGTTACAATTCTTGAACAAATATTGAAACATTGATACTAACCAAGGTCTGTAGTTTACATTATGGTTTACACTTTGCACCATACAATTCTAGAGATTTTTGAAAAAGATTCAAATGGCCTGTATCAATTACTGCAAGATCATGCAGAACAATTCCAATGCCTTAAAAATGCCCTGGGTTCAACTTATTCTTCCCATCTCCTCCTCTCAAAACTTGTGGTAACAACTGTCTTTGTCTCAATGTTACAAGTTCTTTTGTTCCTACAATAATAATAAGTTTACTTTGGTCCATTGTTCCATTTCCCTCTATCAGTTGTTTATTCCTCAATCTTGAGGATTTGGGGATAGTGATAACCACTCTGCTTCAAAATGAGATGGGGCTTAGATCTTATGGGTCAAATGGAAGCACTGTTTTGCTTGCATTAGTAGACTTTTTTTGTTTTGTGGGTGAGAGTTGTCCATCATCATCATTTGGTTTGTTGTCCAGGGTGAGTCCAATGAACTGGAGAGTAGGTGTTGGCTTCAACTCAGATGAGAGTCAGAGCTCAACCAGCATAGGAACAAGACAAAGATTTAAATGTCTGGAATATATTCATGGGTATAGTGCTAATTATAGGTTCAAATAAAAGGTTCAAACAATTACATGTAAGGAAATTATAAATGAATCTAACTCTGTTACATAGGGGAAATAGATTATAATATATTCCTAGATAAGGCCCACTGACAGGGATCTGATTTCATAGGGTGGGGTGCCTTGCCTATACTGTCCAGATGTCTCTAGCACCCTCACGAGCATCCCTGTTTGCAACTTTGTTTATTGTGGTATATAATTAGGTCCACCTGAGACATGGATAAGTGTAATCTCTGGAATGACCTCCCAACTCATTTTGAAATCTTTTAGCTGTACACACTCTTTTTTATTTAACTCCCCCTTTTTGGTAAAGGTCTTTTTCCAAGTGCATTGCTGGTTGATGTTTGGTCATAATCCCTTGGTGTCAGGGACACTCATTCCTGGGAATTTATTTGCTGAGTTTGGCTTAGAAAGAAGCCATGTTTGAGTAACGAGGATGATTTCAGACACTAACTATAGACAGTGGCTATGTTTAGGCTAATTTTCAATTTTACAGTGATAAAGTTCATAAGTATGAGTGTTAATATTAAGGACTTGGTATATTGGTCTGTTTTCTCTTAGTAGGCACTGCTTATGAACTCTAGAGATTCTTGCCACTCTATTTGAGAATGTAGCAGAAATTCCAAGCATGGGAGTTTAATATTTTGTTGGTTATTGTTTGGGACTCCACCCGCTGTGATAACACCCTAAAATGATATGAACACATTCATATTCCATAGAGGCATGTGTCAGATGCACCCTTCCCCACAAATCTACCCATGATCAACAACCTGCACCAGTGACCTTCCCCTGCCATAGTTGCCAAAAAACATTCCCAGCAATTGTATTCTTTTTTTTTTTCTATTTAAAAAATTGAATTTGTATTAAAATTTTTTCTTTTTTTCCTGAAAATAAATATGTATACACATATATTACAAAAAGACTAAGAAAATACACCCAAACATTCAACAGCAACTATCTCTGGAGAATAGGGATGTTATACGATGAGTGGGAGGTGGGGAACATGGGAATCCATGTAATTTTTTTTTATTGTTCATAAAAATCAAGATTTTTCACAGTACATACCAATATTTGTAAAATGATATACAAATATATATGCATATATGTGTATTTTCTTACAAAAATGTTATTTTATATATATATATATTAAAGGTGCTTAGATTACCTAATTATTAATCAGAAATTACAATGATTCCCATGTTCCCCACCTCCCACACCTCCCTTGGGGGTGGTCATGAGTGACATTGTGGCAACAGATGTAGGCCATTTTACATCAGCATATACCATGCAGAACTGTGTGGGAGAGAGGGTGGTCTATGATGTGAAATGCAGTCTATGCTAGGTGGCAAAGCCCCAGGATGTGTATATCCATTATGGGTGATGTTCCACACTGATGAAGCAATTGTATTCTTAACCACAGTCTTTAACCTCCTCAGAGTTCACCTGTTCCTTCCTCTAGCCTTAGTCCCTGCACCATGGATAGCCCAACCCAGCCCCCCATCTTCAGTCAAACTCACACTCCAGCACCATCAATCCCCCTCACAACACCACACCACCATCACCCTCATCTACTGCCAAATCACACCCATCAAGCATATCATAGATTCTGTCCAGATTAAACATTTGCTCACCAATTTCTTTTCCCTTTCTATCTCCTGGTAAATTATTTTCCATACTCTAGCTCTGTAATTCTGCTCAACATCCTTAGTTCATATCAAGGAGATAATACAATATTTATCCTTTAATGAATGGCTTACTTCACTCAACATAAGGTCTCCAAGATTCATTCATGTTGTCACATGGGTGAATGCTTCATTCCTTCTTAAAGCTGAGTAATATTCCATCATCTGAATATACCATATTTTGTTTATCCATTCATCTGTTGATGGACACTTAGATAGTTTCCAAATTTTGACAATTGTAAATATTACCATGATGAACATGGGTGTGCATATATCTATTTGGAAACCTGTTTTCAATTCTTCTGTGTATATTCATTGTAGTGGGATTGCCGGATGATATGGAATTCAATACTTAGCTTCCTGAGGAACTGCCAAACCATCCTCCACAGTGGATGCACCATTCCACATTCCCACCAGCAGTGGATGAATGGTCCTGTTCCTCCACATCCTCTCCAACACTTGTAGGTCTCTGATTTTTTAATAGTAGTCAATATAATAGGAGTCAGGTGGTATCTCATTGTTTTGACTTGCATTTCTCTAATAGCTAGTGATGTAGAACATGTTTTCATGCACTTTAATAGCCATTTGTATTTCCCCTTTGGAAAAATTTCTATGCAAATCTCGTGCCCATTTTTAAAATGGATTGTCTTTTTGTTTTTGAGATGTAATATTACTTTATATATGCTAAATATTAGACCCTTATCTGATATGTGGTTCCCAAATATTTTCTCCCATTGAGTAAGCTATTTTTTTGCTTTCTTGATAAACTCCTTTGAAGCAAAAAAGTTTATTTTTTACTTAAGGAGGTCCCATTTATTTATTTATTTTTTGTTTTGTTGCTAATGCTTTGGGTATAAAATTTGTGAAACCATTTCCTACTACAAGATCTGTTAGATGTTTCCCTTCAATATCTTCTAGGAGGTTTGTGGTCTTGGCTCCTTTATTTAGGTCTTTGATCAATCTTGAGTAAATATTTATAAGGGGCTTTCATTCATTACGTTTCATTCTTTTGGATGTGGATATCCAGGTCTCCAAGCACCATTTGTTGAAGAGACTATTGTATCCTTGTTGATTGGACTTGGTGGCCTTTTTGAGTATTAGTCAGCTGTAAATGTGCAGGTCTATATCTGAACTCTCAATTTGGTTCCATTGGTCAGTTTGTCTATTATTGGGCCAATACCATGCAGTTTTGACCACTGTAGCTTTGTAGCATGCTTTAAAGTCAGGTAGCATGATTCCATCATTTTTTTTTTCTTTTTCAAGATATTTTTGGCTATTTTGGACCTCTTACCCTTCCAAGTAAAGTCTATAATTGTCTTTTCCAATTCAGTAAAAAATGCTGTTAGAACGTTTATTTAGATTGCATTTAATCTGTAAATCAACTTGGATAGGATAGACATCTTAAAGATTATTAATCTTCTAATCCATGAAAATGAAATATTCTTCCATTTATTTAGGTCTTCTTTGATTACCTTTTAGAATGTTGCATAGTTTTCTGTGTACAAGTACTTTATGTCCTTAATTGAGTTTCTTTCTAGATATTTGATTCTTTTAGTTCTATTGTAAATGGAATTCTTTTCTTGATTTCCACCTCAGATTTCTTATTACTTCTGCATAGAAATGCAACTGAATTTTGAGTATTAATCTTATACCCTGCCACTTTACTGAACTCATTTATTAGCTTTAAAAACTTTGTTGTAGATTTTTGAGGAATTTCTACATTTATTATCATGTCATCTACAAATAATGAAAGTTTTACTTCTTCCTTCCCAATTTGGATGCCTTTTGTTTATTTTTCTTGCCTAAGTGCTAGAGCAAGTATTTCTAATACAAAGTTAATTAAGAGTGGCAACAATTGACATCCCTGTCTTTTCCAGAACTTAGCTTGTCTTGTTCCAGATCTTAGACAAATGTGTTTTGATTGATACTTGTATTCTATTCTGTTTCATTTATCTCTTTAGTAATTTGTCTTTTAACATCTCATATAATTGCATTCATCTGTGAAAATTTTTGATACCTGATAAGCCTAATATTCCTTCATTATTATTCTGTCTTAGAATTATTGTTAATAATATAAATACAAGAATGCACCTTTTTTACCAAGAGCTATTAATACAGTGATACACAGGAAAATTACAGCTAATGTAAATTAGAGATGGCAGTTAGCAGTAATAATGTAATATTTTGCAGTAAATACAAGAAGATATTATTTCAATACTAAGGGATATGCATAAGGGAGTATAGGATTTTTTTCCTTTTCTAATAATGAAAATGGTCTAAAATTTTCTGAGGTGATGACAGCACAACTCTGTGATGAAAATGACAGCCACTTAATGTATGCTTTGAATGTATTGTATGAAGTATGGGCCTGTATAATAGTGAATTCTGTAGTAGATGATGTACTGTGGTTAACAGGACAAATATGAGAATATCTTCTCCTGAACAAAAACAAATATATAATAATAATATTGTGTGTTAATAAATTGGTGGCTTGGGGAAAATACACAAAATGTAAGATATGGGCTATAGTTAGGAGTAATATTTTGACAATATTTTTTCATAGTTTGTAACAATTGTTTCACAACAAGACAAGGTATTGGCCATAGGGAGATGTCTGGGAGACTTTATGTTGATATGCATATTTGCATTGTAAATTTACAAATTTACTATACACTTCTTGCTTATGTATGTTCATGTTTGGATTGTATATATTAATACAATTTAATTTAAAAAATGTATTGAAAAATAAGGTCTTAATTGAGTGTATAATTGTTGTAGGCAACCTCTGTGTACAATTTTATAATTTTCTTCAACATTTTCTCACAATTAGGTAAGGGGGAAAAAACTGTTGTTAATAATACTTCAATTTGGGTAGAGTATTATACAGAAAAAGAAAAAGGTTAAATTTGACTTGAATTGTAAGGATTGCTATTCATCCATTCTACACTCTTTGAGAATCTAGATTAGCAAAAATTATGCTAATCTTTTCTCTTTATTTATTAATCTTTGAGAAGATAAAGATATCAAATGCATTACTCAGAAAAAGCTGTGTTTTGCTTTGATAACCAATGAATCTTGAAATCTGAGTGGTTTAAGAAGTACAATTTTATTTTCATTCAGTAAAAATCCACTGAGGGTTAAGTCTTCATGTAGTGCATTTGTTGTGTAGTTACTCAGTAATACAGGCACTTGATTTTTAGTATTACCATGTTCATGAATTTTTCTAGGTTTGCTGTAGTGAGGATAAAGGAACATGGACAGTAGCACACTGCTTCCTGAAACTGTCAACCTGAGTGTGACACACATCACTTCTGTGAACTAGTCACATGGCCCATATTATACATAAGAGGTCTGAAAATATATTTGGTGCATATGGTTATTTGGTGATTGCTAAATAGATTGGACATATTGAGAAAAAGTGATCTCCCATTTGGAATCAAGTCTTTACTAACTCTATAATATTAATGTGCATGAAATATATAATCATGAGGATCAAGTATGACAGGAGTAATTTGGGTTGCTACTATTCTTTCAAAGATAGAAGTGACATCACTCAGATTGGCAGGTCATCTGCCTTGGTGTTAATCTGTGTCCTCTTCTTTTATCTGGAGACTTTCTCTTAGAATTGCAGTGTAAGTGACTACATCTCAATTCATAGGCAATTGGTCTATAATTTTCTGTTCAAATTTGAGTGTGCAGACTTGCTGTCTTCATAACTCAGATATCATAATCTTTTTCTTTTATAGTAGTTATTTTTGTTCCTATTACTTAAGGTTCAAATCCATCCAATAAAAGATATTTTGGAGATAAGTGCTGCATAGAATTTTTGTTGGAAAATTGTTCTACATATTTCACCTATTTGGGATTATCATATGCAAGTTTGCTCTATGGCTGTACTGAATGAAAATAATATGCATCACTGGCTTAAGGCAGGGAAAATAACTTATTCTTGGAATAGCAAAGTTACAATATAAATGTGCTCCATGGTTTGTGCAACACAACAAAAGCATCAAATTTTGGATGAAACCCGCCTTAATAAGTTATCAGATTCTTCAAAATACATTAATTTTTGGTTGATACCTATCTCCCCTGTAATGTGGTTACACAGCATTCAGCAGCTGGAATTAAAGCAATTCAATTTCAACAAAATTGTTATCATTGAAAGTTTTTAACATATGATAAATGCTTGGGTTATTAGTTGCATAAGCTATACTTGAAGATTTGCAGATAAATTTTCTATTGAATACAAAATAAAATGGGTTTTCAAAACTGAAAATTTTATGCCAATTAACAATGTCTCAGTGATCAATAATTTGTACATGCACAGAAGTTCCTAATAGGAAGGGACTTTTGTCAACTTTTAATTAAATACTAGATATTTTATGGAAGGAGAACCATTCAAGATTTCACATAACAAGGGGATAGATATAATTATACCAACATATTTTGACTGCAAGACCATTATCTTTTTTTAAATATATTTTAAAAGATACTTAGATTACATAAATGTTACAGAGAAAATATAGGGATTCCCATATGGCCTACCTTCCACACCTCTCATGACCTCCCACATGAACATCCTTCATTAGTTTGGCAAATTAACTGCAACTGATAAACATATCCTGGGGCTTTGCCATTAAGCATGGACCATAGTTAACATTGTAGAACACATTCTCTCCCCCACAGTTCTGCATGTTATATGATGATATAAAATGGGCTATATGTGTCATTGCAACCTCACTCAGGACAATTCCCAAGTCCCCAAACAGCCCCCTTATCACAACTGCCATTCCCTCTCCCTGCCCCCAGAGCCTCTAGTGGACACTGGCTCTAAATCAGTGTTGTAATTTCTTCCATTGCTTGCATCACAGCATGTCTACAGTAGAATACAAGTAAGTCCAATCTGGTCCATAGCTCTTGCCCCCATCCTGAGGAGTCTAGGATGGCAATGTCCACACCACCTCCAAACAGGAGGGTACTTACACTCCCTGGGGAAGATGGATACGATTATCCTGCCCACAGCCACAGACTCTCTCCCCTCCCCAGGATGACCTTTGCTTATCATCATCTTCCTGCCAGTTGTCCTGGGTGAGTCCAATGAACAGTAGAGTATGAGCTGCTTCTCCACCGAGGTTCTAGGCCCACATGGCACATGGACAGCCCAAAGTCTCAAGTCTCTGGATATACACCTACAAACTCCAACACCAAGTATAGGTTTCAATAGAAGGGACAGATGAGTCATGTGCAGGGAAGACATGATTGAGTCCAACTCTGTTACTCTCAGGAGCACACACTCCAAATTAGGGCCCACTGCAAGGCACAAAACTCTGGAACTATCTGCCCTGACATAGAACCTGGGTGTCTACAGAGCCCTCAGAAGCCCCACTATTTGGGGTGATATCCACTTTGGAATTCTATGAGATCCTACTGAGATGTGCATAAGTGTCACCTCTGTGTGATTTATGACTCATTTTGAAGTCTTTTAGCCATATAAACTCATTTGTCTTTACCTTTTCCCCCTTTTAGTCAAGGTTTTTTCCAGTCACATTGCCAGTTGGCACATGGTAGCAATCCCTTGGTGCCAGGGAGGCTCATCCCCAGGAGTCATTTCTCATGCCAGGAGGAAGGTAATGCATTCATAGGCTGAGTTTGGCTTAGAGAGAGGTCACATTTGAGCAACAAGGAAGCTTTCAGGAGGCAACCCTTAAGCACCACATAACAATAAGCTAAGTTTCAATTTCAAGAGCAAAGATTCATAAGGCTAGTCATCAATATCAAGGGCCTATCAGTGGATCATCCTCTTTCACCAGTCACTGCCCCTGCATGTGGGGGTCTGTTGCTGCTCCCTTAGAGAATGTGGCAGAGCTCTCCAGGATGGGAATTCAGTATTCTCTCATTTATTGAGTCATTTCCACCCACTGTAACAAGGCCCCATGAACATTTTAACATTTTTATATTTTATATTTTTATATGAATTTCCTCCCATGCATCCCCCATCCCTGACACCCCACACCAATGATCCTCCCCCGCCCCAGTCATAACCCTTCTGTGATCGAAAGCTTCTTCAAAGATGAAGTCATTACAATAGCTGAATACAATACAATTAATAGGAAAATGAAATAATAATGATAAGTTTAAATGAAAGAGATGAAACACATAAAAATTTTAAAAAACTAAAAATAAAATTAAATTTAAAAATTGGGATATTAAAAAATGAAAAATATTTTTAAAAATTTTGACCTTTTGTCTTTCATCACTGCATTATCTTTTGAATTACCCTCTGTTGATTTTATGTTTGAACAGTTTTTTTTTTTTGCTTGTCTATTTACATTGTTTGTTGTTCAAGATCACTCTTTGACTCCAGAGTTTCCTCATGGCATTTTCCATGTCTGTCTTTCTGAGGGTGTAGAGTAAAGTGTTTAACATGGGTGTTATCATAGTGTAAGATACAGCTACTGCTTTATCAAAAGGGAAAGTAGTCATGGGCCAAAAGTATTCAAATGTGCAGTGTACAAAGAATAAAACAACCATAGTGATATGTGATCTGCAGGTGGAGAAAGCCTTCTACCATCCTTCAGTGCTGTGAGTTCTAAGGGAGGAATGGATGAGGACATAAGAGGTGATAAGAATAGAGAAACTGAGCATGTACAGGAATCCTCTGTTAACAGCAACAAAGAGGCAAAAGATGTACGTGTCTGAGCAGGAAATTTTCAGCAGTGGGTAAAGATCACAGAAGAAGTGCTCAATAACATTGGGGTCACAGAAGGGCAACCACAATATGAAAATGACTTGAATCAGGCCATGAGGAAAACTCTTAGCTCAGGAAATGACCACCAGGAGGCCACATACCCGCTAGTTCATTGTTATCATGTAATGCAAGGGCTTGTAAATGGCCACATAATTGTCATAGGATATTACCGTGAGCAGAATGATCTCAACTCCACCAAGGAAATGTGGAGTCATGCATCCAATGAAGGAGATAGATTTCTTCTTAGATAGGAAATCAAGTATCACTTTGGGGGTCATAAATGAAGAGAAAGCACCATCTTGAAAGTTCAAGAAAGAGAAAAAAAATACATTGGCGAGCCCAGCACTGGGCTGGTGGCAAATGTTACAACAATGAATAGGTTGCCTGCCATTGTGAGGGAGTAGATGATTGTAAATATGACAAACAAGAGTTTCTGCACATCTGGGTTCTGTGTCAGGCCAAGAAGGATGAATCTGTCAAATTGTTCATTTGCTTCATGATCTAATTTTGCATATGAATAATTGATTAATCTGTGAATAACACAAAAATTATTATGTTGGTAGATCAATTTTGATTAAGACAGTAATACATATCTCAGGTCACTTATACTTTTAAGGTTGATAACCCAAACAGAGAAACCCTGGACTTTAATTATGACTATATTTTAAATCATATACAGTTTTCAATATATAGCTTTCTTCTACACTCACCATACAAGCACTCTTTATGACTCTTTTCACACAAGGCAAATATTTCCCACAATTATAACATGGCTGGATCCTCTCCTAATTACAGCCACAGGATTTCCTCACATAGAAAAAGAGGAATAAAAAGTGAATCTTTAAGGATGAGCCGAGGCTTGAATTCATGACCGAGCTTCTGCCTACCATGTTTCTCTTCTCATCTTTCAGGCTGATAAGGCTCAGCCCTAGATTTCCTCTGCCTTTTTATTTCTAACTTGTTTCAGGGCAACTACAAAACATGAATTTAAAATTAGAGTTCATGTAGCCACACTTCAAACTCAAGTGAACTGGGTTAACACTTGGGTTGCAAAAAGATACATAGTGGCAGTTAGATTTGTGAGCTCATGCTTCATTGAAACACAATTAAATAGGAATACCATATATTCTTTATCAAAAGGCTCTGCAAGAATGATATCCAGAAGAGGACACAACCTACCTCTTGATGCAGTGCATATACTCCTAATTTATTTGTAACTTTTGAATTTACTGTTTGGACAACTTCTATCATAATAAATATCAAGGGTCAGGTGCAATTCAACACTCCATATAAGGAAGATTATGAGATTAAGAAATATTCTGTGGACCTATTCAGAAAAGTTATTTTAATATGAGATCATAAAAGCATAATAATTTATTGGTCAAATGATACTCTTTTGACAGACAGAATGTGTTTATATTTTGTATTCACTGATAATTAGCCATGTAATGTTGTGTATAGGCCTTAGTCTTATTGAGACCAAATATTTTCTTATGTAATGTAGGAAAAATAAAAAAGGGCATAGAGAAATTTAAGAACATTACTATTTCCAAATAATTATAAAAAGATCCAAAATAAGAAAAGCACATATCCCAAATTTTATGCTTGAAATAATTATTTTTTATAATATTATGAAAAAAATGAGATGAACTATGAGTGAATATAAATGAAATAAGTACTCACTAAAAGGGGGGGAGAAGTATGTTTGGAAAAATTTGCACACAGAAATCAATACATCAGGCAATAGAAAAATATTAGACCTGATAAATAAATCCATTGCGGGTGATGTGCCACACTGATGAAAATGTTG
>JAQZBX010065314.1:0-16331 GCA_029593785.1 Cabassous unicinctus | reverse complement strand
TTGGTGTTTTTTTTTAACTGAAAATATTGAGGCTTAAATGAAATGTAAATCAGACCAATCATTGGTGAGTACCTAAGACCAAAGGAAACCCCTCTCTTACCTTGCAGGCTCTACACAGGGAGTGGAAGGTAGGACAGTTCCACAAGTTGTACAAAGAAGGGAAGGAACCTGTGGCAGATGCTGCTGGTGCCCCACGCAGATGGCCCCAGCCCGTGGCGTCTCTGTGCACACGGCCCGACTTCTACCGACCAGCAGCTGTGACTCTTTCTTTGTGGGAGGCTTCCTCTGACCACTGGAATGTTCTCTTCCCACACACATGGCAAGCCAGAGGTGCTACAGAAGTAACCAAGGACAGCCAAGGACTGCAAGGAGCTGCTGGACAAACACTTCCACTCCCTGACCCTCTGGTGGAATCACTCTGAGATGCATGTTCCATGCTGACTCCCAAGGTCCCCAGTGACTTTGCGTTCTAGCTGCCCACAGTGGTTCTTGCTTGGTAACACTCTTTATTGGCTCCCTTCCTAGCCTGCCTTACTTCTCCATTCCGATTGATGTGTTCTGGAATGCTCTTTCACAATTAAACCACTTGTACTTGAATCCTTGTCTCAGGTACTGCTTCTTGGGGCAGGGGGCATGTGCAAACTAAGACAGGTATTCATGAAATTCAAATATCAAAAGATCATTGGACCTAACCTCACAAGAGTCCCTCTGTGGGGACCCCTCCCAGCTAGAGTGCTCCCCTTCTCCACACTGACCCTCAAACCTCATCCTGTCAAATATGCACAGTTTATTGGTAAATTACCCTCAGGGAGGGTAATCCATGCAGGATCACACTGCCAGCTCAAAGCAGGGCATGCCCCCAACCCAGTTTCTCCAGCACAGGATTCAGAGAGCAACAGGGGTTTCAGAAGTCATGTTATTGTTTTATTATTTCCTTATTGAAATCATGCTCTTATCAAGTTGTTCTATAGCATAAAGTTGTTGTAAAGATTTTTCTTCTGTTAACTGAGTATGTTTTCTTCTAGTTTGGGATTATATTTTCTTCTGGTTGGTTCTTTGCTCATATTTTGCTTATTTTTTCCTGTAGTGTATTTGGACATATTGAAAATACACATAAAAATGCTGCAACAGAATATGAAAAAGTATTTTAAATATCCATGAAACCAAAGTGTAATTAGGAATCTATACCAGTCAGGATTTAATCAGAAATGTAGTGTTATGAGATGAGGAATGAGACCACACAATTGTGGGGAGATTAGGGAAGTGACTTATCCCCAGAAATCTCAGAATGTCAACTCCACCTCATTTTTATGTACAATCAAGTCACCAAGGCTAGCTCAGGCTCAATGTGAGGTATAGCAAAGAATCTGTGGCCATCTTCAATCCATCACACCAGATAAGAGCTTTATATCTCTTGCCTTCCTTAGTCCTCCCAACAACTCTGTGACATAAGCACTCCAGTTAACAGATGAAATTAAGACTCACTGAAGTTAAGAAACATGACCAAGGTCACATAGCTATAAGATCTGGATTCAAACCAAACAATCTGACTCCTGGACATACTATGTACCAGGCACTGTGGATTCTATGGCAAGCAAGAGAGAAATGGTTATGGTTTCCTCTCTGCAGGTGGCCCCCAGTAAACTTGCCCAAAGGATATGCCAATTTTGAAGTTGCAAATCAAACCATCATGACAACATTTGGCATAATTCGTCTGTACTCCTGTGCCTTCAAGTGCCAAGAGGCTCTTCTACAGATGCAAATGTCACCACAGGTTCAGTTCAGGTTGGAGGAGCGAGCATCAATTACAGGCCCCTCTCACTACAAGTCTCTAGGAATGAGACAAGGTATGTTTTTTGTTCCATGATAATATTGGAAAACTAGAAGGTGCTCTTTATGGATGAGAAGACTTGAAAAATTCCTAAAACACAGAAAGCAGGCAAATCAAATTTTAAAAGGATGCCTATACTAAAGCACACATAGGAGACTCTTGCATAAAAGGGGAGGATATGAGGTGGCTCTGAGGAAACTCAAGTCCTTGGCATCCCAGAGACTCAGAGCAAGAGCAGCTCTGAGAACCTGATGGGGAATTGGTTCGGGCACCAGAGTAGACTTGTCAGGCTAACACTGTCTTCATGACCTTTGGGTTAGGTAGTAGTAGCAGGGGTGTCTGCCTCCAAGTAGAAGCAAGGAGGTGAGCCTTTAGGACAGTGTCCCAGGAGGCTGGCAACACCAGGGAGAAATTAGGGGCTGTGCCCCAAGAAAGCATCCCCCTGGTGGCCCTGTATCAGACGCCTCAGCCTCCATCCTGGAGGTGGACTGCAATAAACAAATACAGACCAATAGGGATCCTCAAATAAAAGATAACCCCTCGGCTAAGAATCACCTGGCAACTCTGGAAAGCCAGTTCTATGAAAGAAAGGCATCCCCTCTTACCAAGAACAGAATCTACACTCAAGGAAATGGAACTGGTAGAGTGAATAGAACTGAATAATTAATATTCTCAGGGAAATGCAAGATTACCCTGTTATAAACATTACAAATGATTTTTATAAAAAATTAATTAAATTTCTGATCATTGAAAAAATATCAACACACAGACTGAACAGCAGATTGGGCTGTGGAAGAACAAATTTGTGAGCTGCCCAATAAAGCCAAAGGATTATGTGAGAATGTAGCAAAGACTTTTAAACTATGAAAAAGAAGTTAAGAGATGTGGAATATGAATTGGACTTCACCAAAATTTAAACCTTCTGCTTCAAAAGACACTGTTAGGAGAATGAAAGGACAAGCCACAGACTTGAAAAAAATATTTACAAAACATATATCTGTTAAAAGGACTATATAAAGAATATACAAAGAACTCGTAAAATTCAATAATAGGAAAAGAAACAACCCAATTTAAAAAGGGGCAAAAGATTTGAACAAACACTTAAACAAGATATACAGATGCAAATAAGCACATGGGAACACGTTCAATAGTGTTAGTTATTAGGGAAATGCAAATTAAAACCATATGCGATACCACTACCGCCAATTAGGAAGGAAAAAAATTGAAGAGATTGACCATACCCACTGGTGAGGATGTGGAGGCACAGAACTCCCATACAATGCTGATGGGAATGTGAAACGGTCCAACCACTTTGGAAAGCAGTTTGAGAATTTCTTAAAGAGTCAAACATAGACCTATCATATGACCCAGACACTCCAATCCTAGGTCTTTAACCAAGAGAAAAGAAAGCACATGTCCATACAAAGACTTTTCACAAGTTTTCATAACAACGTTATTAGTAATAGTCCCAAACTGGGAACAACCCAAATGTCCATCTAGAGGGGAAGGGATAAACAAATTGAGGCACATCCATTCAATGAATTACTACTCAGCAATATAAAAGAACAAACATGCAACAACATGAACGAATTTCAAAGTAATAATGCTGAGTAAAAGACATTAAAAAATAGTATATACGATATGATTCCATTTATATAAAACTCCAGAAAATGCAACTGATCTATAGATAGAAAGCAGATCAGTGGTTGTTTGGGGAAGAGGGTAGAAGGGAGGGCAGGAAAGAATTACAAAGGGGCGTGAGGAAACTCTTGAGAGTGATGGATACGTTCACCAGCTGGACTGTGGTGATGCTTTTATGGATGTATGCATATGTCAAAAAGTATCAAGTTGTGCAGTTTAAACATGTTTATTGTACATCAATTATACCTCAATATATATTAAGTACCATTTATATACTTACTATATAGGTAGTAACACATACATTATATATAAATACATATAGTAAGTATGCATTAGTTAGGTATAGATATACTCACCTTTTGCCCCCATACCATGCAATCAGACCGACCCAGGACCAGTCCTCCTGACTCCACACACCCCGGCTGTGGACCTTCAGTAGGTGACTTACACTTTCTGTAGAGTCTGTAAAATGAAGTTGTGGTCAGGATTAAATTCGATTGTGTATACCAAATACCTGCCACACAGTAGGTTCTCGAAAACCTTAGTCCACCACCCATGCCATAAATCAAACCAGTCACAATAGTAGTTTTCCCTGAACTTTATTTTTAGCTCAAGAAGTGGGCCTTCAGCCATCTCAAGTCCAAAGTTCCAAGGTGGAAAGACTTTGAAACGCTTAGCATGCCATCTGCTCCGCGTTAGCCAGTGTTCTTCTGTTTATTATTCCTGTGTTAAATCTCTTCCCATTCTTGTGTGAAAATTTCAGACACACAATAACCTCTTTATCACAGTTTGAAAATCTGAGCCTGTTCTGGAAAGTTTACACCTTTTTCTTGTTGTTTTCATGTGGATTCAGGTTTCTGAAGAAGGCATTTGGAGGGTTTTGCTGGGAATGTTTACGTGTAAGCTGGATGTGGACAAATATTATCAAAGAATGAAAATGAGATGTTGGCGGAATCAGAGCAGCACTGCGTGGGCTCGGTGTCATTCACCAGCTGTGGCCGTGCGAGAACAGGGGCTCAGGTGGGCGGTCGGGACCCTGGGTGGGGCAGCCCCCTCAGCCTCTCTCCTTTGAGTCTAGCAATCGAATGATACTGAGAATAATAATAGAAACATGCAAAAGTAGGGGTATGAATAAAAAGTGCACATAACTCTGTAAAGAAAGATGCATCATCATCATATCGGTTGCCATTCATTTAGAATTACTTGTATGCTATGATTTGCCAAGTGCTATAAGAATATTATTTTAACTTCATCACAAGCCTGTGAGTGAGTTAGAATCACTGAGGACCCTTTCAGGAGCAAGTGACAGAAAAGCCACCTCAAATTGGTTCACATAAACATAGGTTTATGTCAATTAAAAGTCCAGATTTAATTATGGCTTCAAGTAAGACTTGATCTGGCAGCTCCAAAAGATGTCTCCAAAGACCCAGATTCTCTCCCTCTCCTCTCTGCCTTCTGTGATATTGCCTTTATCTTTGGGCTTCATGAAGTCAGCCCAGAAGATCCAGGCATTTCCATGGTGGCAAAATGGCTACAGCTGTTCAAAATCTCACACCCTTATATCATATCATTCAGGGAGAGAACAATCTCTGAAATTTCTTCTCTTATGTGTCCAAAATGGGTCATGTGGCCATGCCCGAACAGATCGCTGTGGTGGGCGAGAGGGGTGGTGGAAGTAAGGAAAAGAGGTTGATTGCATTAGCCTTTTGGGGGGGTGGGGGGTGGGCTCCCACCTTGAAGGTGAGGAATGTTCCATGATTAGGTCCTAGTTCTGCTCCCTGATTATCTCCCCAAAGTATTGTTCTTTGAGGCCCTTGGACCTGTGCTCTGGGAGATTTTTCCTTCTCCATTATCCTCCTTGGCCACATCTCAATTGGGTACTGGAGAACACGCCCTCCCTGGGGGCTGCTCTGGGACACAAACCTTGCACAGCTTCTCAAATTCCCTCAAACCCAGTTCCAGGTATCCATCCTGAAGATATCTTCTATAAGTACAAAACAACATATATACAAAGTCATTCACTGCAGCCTTATTTGTCATAGCAAAAGACTGGAAACAACTCTAATGCTCATCAGTCGAGGTCTGATTGAGTAAACTATAGTACATTCATAAAATAAAACACTAATTCAGCTGTTAAAAAAAAAAGGAATAAGGAAGATTTCTGTGAACTGTCATGATCTCTAGAGTATATGGTTGAGTGAAAAAAGCAAGATGTAGAAGAATGCATATAGTATGCCAATATTTGTGTCAGAAAAAAGGGAGAAAAGAAATATATATACATATTTGATTATTTTTGAAAAAAAAAAACAACAAAACACTGAAAAACAGGATAGAAGGCATAGGGAGGGAAGTGAGAATTTTTCTAAGGATACCTTTAAATATTGACTTCAAATCATGTAAATATTTTACATATTCAAAAGTAAATTTAAATAAGAAAACAATTTGAAAACCCAAGACTGAAGGTAGAAGCTATAAGGATTTGGTAACCATTAGATGCAGTATGCAAGAAAGAGAAGAGTGTAGATAAGAACCTGGAAAGGTGACACTGACATTAACTGACGTGGGGCAGCTTTGGGAGAAATATCAGGATCCAGTCTTGGACATGCTAAGTCCAAGAGGCCTTTTATTTATTTATTTATTTAAATGAATAAATTTTATTGATACATTATTAGTAAAACATACAATTCATCCAAAGTGTTCAATCAATAGTATTTGGTATAATCCCATAGTTGTGTGTCATTATTAGAGCAATTTCATTATTTCAATAATATTAATAAACAAAAACCAGACAAATAAACAAGAAAATTCCTCAGCTCTCAGTCTCTCTGTGTTTCCCCTGCTGTACATAGCTGCTGATTCTGGCTATTCTTGCACAATTATTTATTTACTTTTTAAGCAGTTTTATTGAGATATAGTCACATACCATATGATTGATCCAAAGTGTATAATCAATGGCTTTTTTTAATATACTTTTTAATTTTTTAAAAAAAGATGCTAGATTACATAAATGTTACATTAAAAAATATAGGGGATTCCCATATGGTACATTTATTACAATAGATGAACACATTTTGGAGTATTGCCACTAAGCATGGATTATAGTTTACATTGTAGTTTATACTCTCTCCTGCACAATTTTGTAAGTTATGCCAAGATATATAATGGCCTGTATCTGTCATTGCAAAGCCATTCAGGATAATTCCCAACTCCCGAAAATGCCTTTGTATTACACCTGTTTTCCCTTTCCCTGACCTCAGAACCTCCAGTGGCCGCTGCTTCCACATCAATGATACAAGCTCTTCCATTGCTAGAATCACAATAAGTCCACAGTAGAATACCAGTAATTCTACTCTAGTCAATCTTTCATTCCCCAATCCTGATGATTCTGGCATGGTGATGCCCACTCCACCTCTAATTGAGAGGAAACTTAGAGCCCATGGGGTAGATGGATGAGACTATCTTGCCTGCAGTTGCAGACTCTCTCTGTTCCTTGGGATGGTTGTTGTCCATCATCATCTCTTCTTAGTTGTCCTGGGTGAATCCAATGAATTGGATAGTAGGTGTTGCAACGCTGTTGAGATTTGGTGCCCAGCTGGCACATGGACAGCCCAAAGATTTAAGTCTCTTGGACATATACCTATCAACTCTAGTACTAACTATAGGTTCAAATATAAGGGGCAGAAGAGCCATGTGTAGGGAAACCACAACTGAGTCCAACTCTGTCACACTAGGGAGCATAAATTCCAAAGTAGGGCCCACTGGGAGGGTGCAAAACTCTTGAGCTATCTGCCCTGCCTATAGTGCCTGGATGTCTTCAGAGCCCTCAGGAGCCCTGCTATTTGAGGTAGTATTTACTTTGGCAGTGAATGAGATCCTGCTGAGACGTGCATAAGCATAACCTCTGGAATGACCTCCCGACTCACTTTGAAGTCTCTGAGCCATATAAACACATTTGTCTTTACCTTTTGCCCCTTTTGGTCAAGGTCTTTTTCCAGTTGCATTGCTGGTTGGTGCTTGGTAGTAATCCCTCGGTGCCAGGGAGGCTCATCCCTGGGAGTCATGTCCCATGCTAGGGGGAAGGTAATGCATTTATATGCTGAGTTCGGCTTGGAGAGAGGCCACATTTGAGCAACAAGGAGGCTCTCAGGAGGTAACTCTTAGGCACCCTATAATACTAGGCTAAGTTTCAATTTCAAAAATAAAGGTTCATAAGTACAGTATTCAATATTAAGGGCCCATCAGTGGACCATCCTCCTTAACTAGTCACTGCCCCTATACTTGGGGGATTCTTGCTGTTCCAATAGAGAATATGGCAGAGCTCCAAGGATGGGAATTCGATATTCTTTCAGTTATTGTGTGAATCTCCACCCACCGTGACAATGCCCCATGAACACTTGAACACATTTATATGTCTTATAGGTATGCCCCAGGTGAACCTCCTCCCCTGTATCCCTCATCACTGACAGCCCACACCAATGATCCTCCCCTGTCATAGTTGTAACCCTTCTGTGATCCAAAACTTCTTCAAAAATGAAGTCAACAAAATAACCAAATACAATTAATAGGAAAATGAAATAATAATTATAGTTTTAAAAATAAGAAATAAAATACAAAAAATAAAAAATTGGTGTAAAAAATAATGAAAAAATATTTTTAAAAAAATTTTTGATGTTGTCTTTCATCACTGTAAGATCTGTTGTTACTCACCATGGTCAATGATTTACATTATGGTTTACATTTTGGACCATACACTTTTATAAATTTTGATGAAATTTAATATGGCCTGTATTCATCATTGCAAGATCATGTAGTACAATTCCATTGCCCCCAAAATGCTCCCTGTTCCATCTATTCTATTCCTCTCTCCCCCTCCCCTCAGGACCCACAGCAACCACCAAGCTTCACTCCTTGAAGAACAAGATTCATAGTTACTTGGGAAGTGAATGTGGCTCAGGCGACTGAGGTCCCACCTACCACATGGGAGGTCTGTGGTTCGGTTACCAGTGCCTCTTAAAGAAGACAGTGAGCTGGCATGATGGGCAGGTGCGGCCAGCTGATACAACAAGATGACGCAACAAGAGACACAAGAAGAAAAACATAATGAGAGACTCAACAAAGTAGGGAGCAGAGGTTCCTGGTGCCTCCAAAAGAAAAATGAGCAAGACAGCGAGCTGATGTGACAGGCAGGTGTGGCAAGCTGATGCAACAATATGATGCAACAAGAGACACAAGAAGTAAAAACATAATGAGAGACTCAAGAAAGCAGGGAACGAAGGTGGCTCAAGTAATTAGGTGCCTCCCTCCCACATCGGAGGTCCTGGGTTCAGTTCCTGGTGTCTCCTAAAGACAGCACACAGCAAGTTCAAACAATGAGGGGGCGGGGAGAAATAAATAAAAATAAATCTTAAAAGAAAAAAAGATTCATAGTTACTTGCAACAACATTGAGGGCTTGACATACTGGCCTGCCCTCTTCTATTAGTCTCCCACCCCTCTATTTGAGAACATAGCAGGACTCCCCAGGATGGGAATCCAACACCTTCTCGTTCATCATGTGAGTCTCTACCACTGATACAACCCATTATGACAAGATGAACACTCACACACTTCCTAGAGGCCTGCCCCAGGTACGCCCTGTCCCGCATGTCCCCCACATCCAACACCCTAAACCAGTAACTCTCCCCTGCCATATTTGCCAAAAGAATATTCCCAATGTTGTAGTTTCAACCACATACCCACAAATCCCAAGAGTTCATTGCTCCCTCCCCCAACCCTCCTCTCAGTTCCACGGACAGCCCAACCCACCCTCCCCACCCTACCCCCCTAACAAACCAGCACCACCCAACCCAATAGCATCACTGCGCCACTGTCATGCCCATCCACTGCAAAACTATACCCTTACACCTTATCATAGATTTTGCCCATGTGGGCATTGACTCACAACCTTCTTCTCCCTTTCTGTCTCCTATAAAAGTCTTCTAGACGCTAGCTCTGTGAGCCTGCTCAATTTGCTTAGTTCATATCAGTGAGGTCATGTAATATTTGTCTTTCAGTGCCTGGCTCGCTTCACTCAACATAAGGTCTTCAAGATTCAGCCATGTTATCCTGTGTGTTAACACTGCATTCCTTCTTACAGCTGAGTAATATTCCATTGTATGTATGTACCACAATTTGTTTATCCATTCATCTGTTGATGGACATTTGGGCTGTTTCCAACTTTTGGCAAACGTGAATAGTGCCACTATGAACATGGCTGTGCATATATCTGTTCATGTCTTTGCTTTCAGTTCTTCTGGGTATATACCCAGCAGTTGGAATTGCTGGATCATATGAAAGTTCTATAGTTAGTTTTTTGAGGAACTGCCAAACTATCCTCTACAATGGATGCACCATTCCGAGAGACCTTTTAAACTTCCAAATGGAGATGTTGCGAATAGGCAGTTGGATGTGGGAGTCTGGGCATGAGGGAAGAAGTCCGGGCTGGAGACCTACATTTGAAGGTCATTGGCACGTAGCTGGTGTGTAAAGCCCCAGGGCTGCGTGAGGTCACCAAGGGAGTATAGATAAGAAAGAGAAAAGGCCTGGAGACTGAGCCTTAGGGCCCTGCCTACTCAGTGGTCAGAGAAGTAAGGATGAACCAGTCAAGACTGTGAAAGGTGTGGCCAGAAAGGTGGGAGGAAAATGTGAGACTAGCATTCTGGAGCCAGGTGCGAGGGCGTTTCTCCGAGGAGAAAGCGATCAACTGGGTGGTGTCAGATAGGGTCCAGGGACCGACCATTGCCTCCAGCAACTGACCTTGCCTGGAGCAGTTTCAGAGGAGTTGGGAACAGGGGTCAGGGGAGAGGAGTCGGAATCCTGACCAGAGAGTTTTCACGGGGGCATGGGAGCAAACACACTGGAGATACTGAGTGTAGTTCTCTCTTTTTGAAGAGTTCTTCTCCAAAGAAAAATGGTGGAAGGGAAAGTGGAGTCAAGAGAGGATTAACACTTTACGACAGGAGAAATAAAAGCATGCTGTGTGCATGATGGAATGAATCGGTAGAGAGGGAAAAACTAATGATGGAAGAGAGAAAGTAAAGTATATACTTTATATAAGTTGAGGGAGGAAGCTACTACAGGTTGGAACCATGACTTGCCCAAGGTCACAGAGAAAGAAATGACCCACATCTCCAACCTCACCATGTCCCAGAATGAGCACAGCAGGGCTCTGGCTCTGCCCGTAAATGGCCACAGTCGCGGCAGAGACAGGCTGCCACAGACGCACAATGAAAGCAAACCCACCTCCATTAATCAGTGCACAGGATTAGATATGAATGGCTAAAGCCTTGCCAACAAACCTCAGCTATGACAGCTGACCGGGAAAATCTGGAGGCTCTTAAGCAAAAACATGCCTATGAGAGCTTGTACAAAGCCTATCTCCAAGTGCGGTCACATAGTTTGCATACGCAGCCGTCTAGCCAAGGTCAGAGGACAGAGGACCCCACAGAACCCGCCACTGCCAGCAGCAAGCACGGCAGACCAAGGGCTGTAGAAACCAGAAATGGCGGTGGCTCATGGATGAGTAAACATCTCTCCCCTTTCTTGCTCAAGCTGCGTAATAGGCACACTGGCCCAGAGCGGTACAGCGGTCGTGAAAACGGCCACAGGTTTCTCCCTTCCTATACCCACGACACTTCACGGTGTGACTTTGCAACTCCTCCCACAAAGAAGGGGAGTCTGTTTCCCATCCCAAGAATCTGGGCCCACAGAATGCAGTGGAAGTGGTGAGTGTGGGATCAAGAAGCCTTTCACACTCGTAACTTGCTCTCAGAACCCTGCTGGGCTGCTGTATTAGTCAGCCAAAGGGGTGCTAATGTGAAATACCAAAACTGGGTTGGTCTTTATAAAGGGTATTTATTGGGGTAGAAGTCCACAGTTACCAGGCCATAAAGCATAAGTTTCTTCCCTCACCAAAGTCCATTGCCACGTGTTGGAGCAAGACAGCTGCCGACATTTGCCCAGGGTTCAGGCTTCTTGGGTTCCTCTCTTCCCGGGGCTGCGTTTCTCTCCGGGCTTAGCTCCTGTTTCCTCCACAAGGTCAGCTGTAGACGATCAGGTGAACAGTTTGCTTCTCTTCTCCTGGGGCCTTCTTTCCAACTTCAAAGCTGCTTCTCAAAAGACTGCTTCTCAAAACTGTTCTTGCCATGTTTTTTATATTTGATTCCTCACCCACCAAGGGGGGTGGGGCTCAACACCCTAATCATAACCTAATCATGCCCAGATTAACAGATCAGTTTACAAGCATGATCCAATTATATTTTTGGAATTCATAATTACATCAAATTGGCCAACGGTTACAGCTGCCAAGTGAACAAGCCCAAATGAGCCTGTTGGATTGTGAGACCACGGAGAGCAGATACACCATCCCGTTTCTCTAGACCAGCCAGTCGCAGCCAACACAGGAGTAACTGCAGTCAGTTGTGTGAATGAGCCTAGCTAATATTAGTAGAATCATCCAGGGTGATCCCAGCCCAAACTAATCTCAGCCCAACTCACAGAATTGTGAGTGCAATAAACAGCTCCTGTTTTAACAGCAAACACTAACTTATATACCCGGCTAATGTCTACAGGAGTCCAGGTAGAATTCAGTCGTTGTTGTTTCACAACATTTTGTTGGTGAAGAATAGTTCGGTGAGATTTAATACGTCAATTTGGTATTGGCACAAGAGAATGTGGACTGAGCAGAGGCGTGGGAACGGAAGGCAGAAGTCCTAAAAGAAAAGAAGAGCGAGAGTGGAAGTGTGCCCAGGAGTGCCCAGGCAGGATGGCACGCCATGCCACATTCCAGAAATCAGGCCTGTGACCTCACGCCTCTGCCCAACAGCCTCGGCGCACACAGACCAGACCTCGAAGGAACTGCACCTCCTTTCCTTGAGGCAGGACCTCCCGGGAGCTCAGGCAACCAGGACAACCCTCCTCAAGAGGTCACGGACCCCTGTCTACCTGAGTCTAGTCTGCATGGCCCTGCCTCCATCCACAAGGACTCACAGCAACCACGGGCACTTGCTGCTTCTGCACAGCATGCGTTCCAAGGATGTGTACCGAGGAGGGCTGTGCAGACCTGAACATGACACACATGTTGGGGAAGAAGCTGAGATGCTGACCCATGTTCTTGCCCCTACTAACAGAACACCCATGTATCTGGGAAGGAAATATACACAGCTAAAAGACTACATACCCCCTACATATCCCCAACCCCCCTTGCAGCAAGGGTGGCCATTCATTCATTCCTTCAGGATTTACTGAACCAGGTTGAAGCAAGTCCTAGACTGTGGGAATGCCTCATGGAGACACAGTCCAGTGAGGAAAGATGATGACAACAAACAAATGCCCCAAAAAGTCTAGAGAGAGTGTATCATATGAAGACAGGATATGTTTTGAAAATACGTACAGCAGAGTAAGGGAGCTAATTGCCTAGCCGGAGTGGGGGTGCCAGTTTGGACCTCTTGTCAAGAAGCCTGTTTTAGAGGGAAGATTAAGAACTTAATGGATGGACCTGTATGAGATGCCCTCTAGATGCCCAAGTGGCAATGTTGAGTAAGCAAATATGTAAGTCTAGAGCTTAGTGGTGAGTTGTGGGCTGGGAATTGTCAGCACCTAGGTGATATATGAAGCCATGAGACTGAACCAGTGAGCGTGGATAGACAAGAGTACGGATAGTGAGAAGGGGCCTGGGCAATGATCCAGGGGCACTTTAAAAAGTCTGGGGAATGAGTTTACCAGCAAAAGGAGATTGAGAAAGGAATGGCAAGCAGTTGAGATGAGAAACAAGAGAGGAATGTCCCAGAAGCCACGAGGAGAGATTGGTCAACTACGTCACATGCTGTTGATAGTTCAGGTAAAAAGACTGAAAATCAACCATCGGATTTGGCAAAATGGAGGTCATTGATGACCTTGAGAAGAGTCATCTGAGTGCAGTCATGGGGGTGAAGCCCTGCTTTTAGTGGGTTCAGAAAGAAAACATGTGCAAAAGTCTGGAGACAGTGAGTACAGGCAACTTTTTGCATAAAGAGGAGTAGAGAAACGGAGTGGACGTTGAAAAGGGATGTGGGCCAAGGCAGACATTTGTTGTTAGTTGATGGGAATGCTCCAGTAGCACTGGCTTTAGATAAGCGCATAGAGGGTTCACCATGGTAATAAGCCCAAACGCAGAGCTTATGGGACAGAGGAAAAAAGGTTCATAAATGCGGTGGGGGAAATAAGGCAGTTCTCCAATTGCTTCTGTTTTGTTTTGTTTTGTTTCCCATGAAATAGGAAGCACAGTCCTCATCAGAAAGTGAAGAAGGAGTAAGGGGTGTTAGAGATCTGAGAGGAGAGCTGTGCCTTAGAGAGGGTATGAGGGTGAATGGACAAGGAAATCTGGTAGGATTGGCAGCAGCACAAAAGGCACATTCAAAGCCAGTGAGCATGAATTCCAGGTAAGCACATGAGCATGGGTCAGTGGATTTCTCCAGCCTTTTCCAGCTGCCAGGGCGCAGGTGAGGAGTGGGGGGAGACTGGATTGTCCAGATCCGTTCAATGAAGAGTGACCAGGGAGTTGAAGATGTATGACAATAATGTTGGGCCACGGAATCTGGGCTGGTTAAGGAGAAGGATGAGGAAACAAATGGTGGGATGAGGTTGGTGAAAGGACAGTAGTAGGGCCGATGCCCCTAGGTCTGTCCTTTTGAGTTGAAGAATTTTGGAGTTGCACCAACAGAAAGAGGCAGCAGGTTAAGACTAGGAGCATGGAAATTGGATTTGGAGGGGTGCAGATGGCATGAGCTGCAGAGCTCAAAAGAATTTAAGAAGCAGGGAGGGGCAATGGTCAGGAAACAGCAATAAGGAACACGGGAAATGTCAGCCCCATCTTCAGGCCCAGGTCCAAGGGATATGGGAAAGAAAACAGCTCCCCCATCCCCAACCTTGAGAAAGGAGTAGAGGAATCACCCAGAGGAGAGTAACAGCTTTACTTAAAGCAAGAGAGCAAAAAAGAAAGCTCAGAGCAGAGATTGAGGATATCAGGTATTTCGCTAATGATACAATGTGAATTTGAGAGGGCCCACTGGAAGGTTTTGGAATCACTAAGTCCTGGATTCAACTCCTGCCTTCTCAGTTATGAGCCATGTAGCTTTTGGCTTACTTCTTAACTTCTCCGAGGACCCAGTTTCCTGGGTTAAGGGAGTAAGGCATGCAAAGGACCTGGAGTAACCTGACGGTCAGCAGGTCGGTTCTTTTCCATTCTATGTTTCTGACACCTGAGGTTTAAACCACAGTCTTCCGATGATCAAACACGTTTCAGTGACCATCTTATCAGCTGTTTTCAAAGCAAAAGCTTTTTCTTTCTCCTGACTGCTCGCTCCCCACTCCCACTCACTCTCTCCTCTGCCACTGGTTAAGCAATTCTCACATATCACATTACTGTTAAGAATCCAATTGCATATTATCACCAGACAATGATTAGCACCTGGTATTTTATGACCCTGGAGCATTTTCTTGTTTCTATCCTTGCTATGGCTAAATAAAACCCAGTTTCAACTTTTTAAAAAGCTGTTAAATATTATTCAAGGTGAATCATAATTAATAAAACGGTGACAACAATTCCTTCATCCCAGGGAGGGCATTTAAATGAGCCAGTGTGTGATAAGTCCCCCATACTCTGCCAGGAAGAAGATGCTACATAAATGCTAGTTTTTCTTTTTCTCTCTCTTAAAAGAGAGCAGCAGGAAATATATTTTAGAAAAGAACACATCTTGCAACAACGATAATGTAAAGGATTTGCTTTATATGTAGCAAAATGTATATAATCTCCCCTTTCCAATAAGTATCTCACTCCAGATGAGTGAGATACTTCATGACTCCATCCCCCCCACAGAACTTTGAACAACCAGTGAAAAGTGACAAACATCTTTTTCAAAGTTCCAGAAAACTGTTAAAGGACTGCAGTAACAGGGCAGGCACCAAATCAAGAAAAAGGCCACTTTGGGGAGTGGATGTGGCTCAAGCAGTTGAGCTCCTGCTTCCCACACGGGAGGTCCAGGGTTCGGTTCCTGGTGCCTCCTAAAGAGAAAACAGACAACGAGCAGGCAATCTGCAAAAAATGACAAGCAGAAAACAAGCAACAACAATGAGCAAAAAAAAACAAAAACAAAAACAACGAGCAGACAAGCACAAACAATGAGCAAAAACAATGAGCAAACAGACAAGGGAGCATGGGGGCGGGGGGGGCACTTGAAAGCGGTAGGGATGGATGAGGTCATCCAAGGTGGTGGCGTAAGACACTCCAGGGTGCCATTTCCCCACAAAATCTTTGAAAAACTAGAAAAACTGGCAGAGCCATTTTCCTCAAAACTGCAGAAAACAGTTAAAGGACTGCAGTTAACTGGGTGAGTCCCAAATCAAGATAATGTAGATTTAAAAGTGGTAGGAGTTCTACAACTGCAAACAAGACAGTTCCATCCATCTGCCTCATGGGATCTAAGCCCCCTCTCAACAGGAAGCAGAGTGGGCATCAACATTCCAAAGTTCTCAAGATTGAGGAATGAACAAACATAAGAGGGAATGCAGTTATGGACTAAAGTAGATATTATTATTCTAGCAATGGAAGATCTTGTAACAATGATATAAAGGCAGTGGTCACCAGAGGTTCTGAGGGAAGGGAGAGGGAGGAATAGGTGTAACATGGGGCATTTTGGGGACACTGGAATTGTTCTGCATGACATTGCAATGATAGATACAGGCCATTATACATTTTGTCAAAACCTATAAAATTGTGCGGTGCAAAGTGTAAACCATAATGTAAACTATAGACCATGGTTAGTAGCAATGCTTCAATATGTGTTC
>JAQZBX010065313.1:0-16277 GCA_029593785.1 Cabassous unicinctus | reverse complement strand
TAGGTTCTGAGGGGAGAGGGATGGAAGAATAGAATAGATGGAACATAGGGCAGTTTTAAGGCATTGGAATTGTTCTGCATGATCTTGCAGTGATGGACACAGGCCACTTTAAATTTTGACAAAACCTATGAAAGTGTACAGTGCCACAATTGTGACCTATCTGTGATCCAAAACCTCCCCCAAAACAAAGCCAAAAATAAACAAAAATAAAATAATATAATATTAATAAAAGTAACAAAATATTAATATAAAATAATAAAATAAATTTTTTCATTGTGTATTTGATCACTGTAAGATCTGTTAGGTTTTATGTATAGTGACAATTTCTTCAATATGTTCCCCCACTGCCTTTTTTTTTCACTTTATCTTCAAAGAAACTTTATTTTACAGAAAAGTCACATAGAAAATATTGGAGATTCCCATATATCCAAACCCTTCCAGCTCTCCCACTTTGCTTCATTAATAGCATTTTACATCTGAGGGGAGAATCACCAGTGTGGGTCATTTGTGATGGGGTTGTGTGTGGAAGGCCACACATGGGGCATGTCTCTATGGCATAGAAATATTTTCAAGTGGTCATGGCACATTATCTTGATGTGTCAAGTCCCACACAAACAAAAGATTATTGAATTCCAGTCCTGGGAAGTAATGCTGCATTCTCTAATAGAGCAGGAAGAAACCCCTCTGTACATGGAGAGTGCCTAGTGAAGGAGAAGAGGCCATTACTCCAGATCCTTCATATTGATGGTTGTGCTTATGAATCTTTCTAGTGAAATTGAAACTTAGCCTAATATTTTATATTGTCTAGGAGTTACTTCTTGAAAGCCTCTTTTCTCAAATATGCCCTCTCTCTCAGCCAAACTCAGCATATAAATACACTGATATCTCCCAAGCATGGGACATGACTCCTTGTGATGAGCCTCCCTGGCACTGTGGAATTATTACCAAGCACAAACTAGTGATGAATGTGGAAGAAACCCATGAACAAAAGGGGGAAATATTAAATATAAATGATTTTTTATGCGTAAGGAGCTTCAAAGTCAGTTGGGAGTTTATTCCAGAAGTTACATTTAGACATGTCGCTGCAGGATCTTATTGACTGCTACAAATATGGGGCTCCTGAAGTCTCCAGAGACATCTAGACACTGTAAGCATGGCAGACAAGTTCAGGAATTTGACATCCTGTCAGTGAGCCTTACTTTCGAATATATGTTCTCTAATGTAACAGAGTTAGACTCATGTATAATTTCCCTACATATCCATCTTCTGCCACTTTTATTTGAACCTGTAATTAACACTATGATTATTAAATATATTTCTCAGATACTTAAATTTTCAGTCTGTTCGTATACCTGTTGAACTCTGAATATCATCATAGTTCTAAAACCGACTCAGGACAACTGACATAAAAATGATGATAGACAAAACTCATATCCAAAATCAAAATGTATCTACAACAGCAAGAAAGACAATTGTATCCATCTGCCCATGAGCTATAAGCTCTCTCTCAATCAGAATCAAAGTATGCATCACCTTCCCCAAATCCTTAAGACAGAGGAATGAACAAACCTAAGGGGGGAATGCAAATTTGGTCTAAAATAGACTCATTATTATTTTCACAGTGGAAGAACTTGTATCATTGATATAAAGGCAGTGGCCACCAGAGGTTAATAGGGGAAGGAGAGGGAAGAATTAGTGTAACATGGGGCATTTTGTGGGCACAGGAATTGAACCGCATGACATTACAATGATCTATACAAGCTATTATACATTTTGTGAAAACCTATAAAATTTTGCAGTCCACAGTGTTAACTAAAATGTAAACTATAGTCCACGGTTAGTAGCAATGCTTCAATATGTGTTCAATTGTAACAAATGTACCACATTAATGAAAGATGTTAATGTGGGAAAGAGTGGGAGAGGTGCAGGTGCATTTGGGAATAGCCTATAGTTTGATGTAACATTTATCTAATCTAAAACTTTTTTAAAAATAAAAAAATAAAAAATTAACAAAAATATTAATTCAGTTCTAATGGTTTTGGTGTCTTTTGTCATTTTGATCATATCTTATTTTTTGATAATATACACCATCAGGACTTAACCTTTAAGAAGCTGCAGCTTGTTCCACTTGTAGTTCTTTTTTAACTATTGATTTCTATTCTCTGTGCCAATTTTTTTCATTTATGTTATACCTACCATAATTTTTCTATGCAAATTGCTGTTTTCTACACCAATATTGCCACTATGTTCAATCCTCTTTTTTACACTCTTAGAAACTTCAGAAAAAGAATGCTTTTTGGAAAATGTGTTGCTATTGTTGATTTTGGAAAGAAAGTAGCTTTATGAAATAGGTGCCTATTCAACACTGATCCTTAGAATTGATTTGGGATGATATAAAAGGTGTAGTCTTTAGCATTTATCCAGACTTCTTTGTGTTTCATTAATTTTTATTTATTTCCACATGTTCATTGTTATTCCATACTCCTCACATACTTGCCTTAATTCATCCTTATCTTACTTTAACAGTTTATTTTGAGAGCATCAGGATGTCTTTTTTCCCTTCTCTTACACTTTTTGGGTAAAACTAATAGGAAGCCATCTAGTAAAGGAGAAGTTCAGTTTTTGGACTCCTGGTCCAAGTAACACAGAACAGACACTATTAGGGAGTTTTTTTTAGTTGAGCCCCAAAAGAATAGAAATTTTAACCTCTTCAACTACTCAGAATTCATTAACAGTTTTCTATATTTATTGAAACTCCATAAAAAAAACAATAACATCTTTCTCCTGCCATTGTACAAGATGAATCTACAAAGATATAATCATTTTTCAATGTTGTGTATGAAATACAACATAACATGTCCTTTGTAGGCATATGTGGATAATGTTAAGCAAAATGTTTCTCTTTAACTTTGAGTAAAATTCCACTTGAAGAATCTGTAACATGAAGATTGGATTACAAAATTAACTACTAAAAATTATTAAGTAAAATAATAATTATAGAAAATTTATTAGTTAATATGCATATATATAAATATATATGTGTGTGTATACACTTTACACACATATATACATATATAAATCTAAAAAGCAAAGAAAAATATGAACTTTTACAACAGTCCTTGCTGCAATTCATCATGAGATTTTAGTCAATCTTTATAGTTTACATTATTTGTTGCTTTATTTTTTCACTATCTTTTGCATTTGTCTTGATAATTTTAAGAGATGCCTTAGAGAATTCCATGGATAGAGAATAGTGCCCATCTCTCTACTCATTGTGATGTTGCCGCCAAATTTCCTCTACTCATCAGTATCTATTATTCCAAGCCCTTAATTGTCTCTTTGTTTAATAGGTGTGGGAGGAGCCCATAATTTCCAGGTAATATTTTCAATTGCTAATTCAATAAAATCACTCCTAGGTTCCCTGCTGAAAATATAATCTCTTTGAACTTAGAGCTATAAAGTTTTCAAGCTGACAATGGTGGAAGCAGAAGCAAAAATTCTCTAAGTGGGTTTTTATTGTAAAAGTAAAAGCAGCTACTTGCACTTACCTCCCTTGATACCCTTGATATTATTAATATCCCTTGACATCACTCTGGTTATGGAAAAATCAATATTGGGCAGTACATCCTTAAAGATAAAGCCCAAGATTTTCTTGGTGATTTCTCTGAAAAGGTACTTTAATGTTCAGTAAGATATTCCACCATTCTGTCATACCAGCTACAACAATATAATGTGTACATGAAAAGACAAGTGAATTCCTTGGAGTTGGAAGCACTGCCACATTTATTTTTACTAAGAAATGTTACTTTAACAGACTTAATGCTAGTTATGTAACAAGATGTTGAATCAGGCATTACACATTCATGGGATGTGCCATTACAACTTTCATCTGACCAAACCTTCTGACAAGGACATCCAGAAAATTGGTTGTTGTAGTGGGAGTGCAATAACTGTTTAAATATTCAGAGAACCAGCAAAGTAAGCCTGGATTAGCTAAGAGACCAGGCAAGAATAATATATGCATAGATGAGGCTGATATTCAGTGTTACCTTTTCATTGAATGATTTTCAAACTTCAACCAAGAGATAGACAGATTAAATATAACATGTGTTTGCAAGAATTTGGTACAATTAGAAAACTCATGAATTACTGATGGGTGTAAATCAATACCATTAACAACAGACTTTGGAAAATAATTGATGAAGATTGACCATAACATATTTCTATGCCCTAAAAATCCAATCCTAGACACACTCTATAGAAAAATTTATTTATCACCAAAAGATATGGAGTTCAGAGAACATTGAATGGCCATAAATTTTTAATAACTCAAATATGGGTCAACAAATAGATGATGGCATATACATACAATAAAATACCAACAATGTAATTTTATATGATTACACGTATATGAAGTTTAAAACAGATAAATCTAAACGGTGTTCTTAGATGCCAGGATAGCCAGGATACTTTTGATGAGTAGAGGAAAGAATGTTTTGCATTGCTGCAAAAGTTCTATTTTAATAATCTATACAGTGGTGATATGGGCATGTTCACATAAAAATTCACGTAGTGTAACTTATGATGGTGTAATTTTCTATACATGAATTACATTTCAATGAAATTCCTTTAAAATAATATTAGTCAAATAATTATTAAATTAATGCATTATTGGAGAATTATATTTGAGATTAAATAGCTACAATTGAAATTTTAGAGGTTCAAAATTAATGAGCTAAGCATCCAAGATAAGAAACCTAATAATTGGTAGTATACAAATAAAAAAGCAATAACATAAAAATGAATGAAAAAGCAGAAAACAAACATGCAACCAAAATATAAACATCTTAAGAATTTTACTATGTGTGCACAATTTCTTATACACAATTACCCACCCAAAAATTACCAAAAAGCATTCTTTCCTTTAAGTTTGAAGGGAAACTAAACTAATATAAGATTATTTTAAAAACTTATGGATCTCCCTTAGTGTTAATATTCATTTTCTTGATTGAATTGACATGATGGATTATGAAGTCCTACCCTAGATTCTATTAGGATTTAACATAATATAAATTCATATACCACATAATTTTCTAAACATTTTAAAAATTTGAATTCACAAACACATATTGACCAATGTATATCATCTAAAATACTATGCAATGGCATTTGAGAAGACAGCTACAATTAATATAAAATCTATTCAAGTTCCTAAAAAATTAAAAATTAAAAACATGACACACCAATAGTGATTCAGGAATTGAAAGAAAATTCAGTTTCTGTAAATTGTTAAAATAAAATCAAACAGTTTTAAAAATATAAAACACCATGTATACAAACTTTTAGTTCACGTTTTACTAAATATTGAAAGAACAGTTCATTCAGATACTCTAAACTCTTTCAAAAATAGAGAAGAATGTTTTTTAATTCACTTTATAAAACAGCATAACCTTAATATCAAAACCAAACAAGAATGGGATTATGGTCCAATATCACTCATGAATAAAAATGTAAATCCAATCACAATATTAGGAAAATGAAATAATCTCTATATGACAATTCATGGCTGACATATATTTACCCAAAATAGATCCTTTTAAATTAGAGATCCATATGCGACTGGAGAAAAATATGTATGATTCTTTCTCAATTTTTTTTTTTAAATGTGGTAGAAATTCTTAGCAGAAAAGATTATAAAAAATATTCTCATATCTGATACACATTATCGGAAAGAAAGTAAAAAGTAAACTTAGGGAGAACAATTCAGTGTTGAGAAGGTAAAAAATATTCCACTAAATTAGGAACAAGTTAAGCTTGTCTGTTTTCACCTTTCTTGTCTAATGATGTTTTGGAGGTCCTGGCTTCAAAATATCAGAAGAAATGCTTTAAAATTCCAAGAATTTCAAATGAAATTATAAAACTTTTATTTAAAAAGAATGTGTATATCTACATAGAAAAGGAAGCTGTGGGTATATTATAAGAATTATGAAGTGATGAATGGAAGTGTTAAGACATAGGAAGCTTTGCTTATGCATGTCTCAGCAGGATCTCATTGACTGTCACAGTAGACAGTGCCTCAAACAGGAGGGCTGCTGAAGTCTCTAGAGATATCTAGACACTATAGACAGGGCAGACAAGCTCACAAATTCAATACCCTGTCAGTAAGCCTTATTTTGGAATATACCCTCCCCAGTATAACAGAGTTGGACTCACTTACAATTTCCCTACATATGACTCTTCTGCCCCTTTTACATGAACCTATGATTAACCCTATACTAATTAGATATATGTCCCAGAGACTCAAATCTTTGAACTGTTAGTGTGCCAGTTGAAACCTGAATCTCAGCATAGTTGCTACACCTACTCTCCAGTTCATTGGAATTGCTCAGGTCAACTAACTAACAGAAAGATGGTGATGGACAATGCCCATCCCCCAAAACAGAGTATCTACAACTGAAGCAAGACAGTTGCATCCATCTGCCCTTTGGGATATAAGCCCCCTCTCTATCAGAGTCAGAGTGGGGGTCACCTTCCCCAAATCCTCAAGTCTGAGGTGTGAACAAACATAAGGCAGGAATGCAATTATGGTCTAAAATAGACTTTTTATTATTTTAACAGTGGAAGAACTTGTATCACTGATATAAAGGCAGTGGCCACCAGAGTTTCTGAGAGGTAGCAGAGGGAAGAATAAGTATAAGAGGGGGCATTTTGGGGACATTAGAATTTTCCTGAATGGCATTGCAACAATGGATACAAGCCATTTCACATTTTGTCAAAACCTAAAAATTTGTGTATTGGAAAATGTAAAGTATGATGTAAACTGTAGTCCACAGTTAGTAGCAATGCTTCAATGTATTTCATCAATCATATCAAATATACCACCCTAATGTAAGATACTGTTTAAGGGGGAAAGTGTGGAAGGGGAGGGGTGGGGAATACAGGAATCTCCTATGTTTATAATGTAACATTTATGTAATGTAAAGTGTCTTTAAAATATATATGTATGTATATGCTTAAAAGAAATAGGACTAATATGCAAAAGCCATGTTCATTTTGAAACTGCCCAGAACCAGTTAATAACATCTTCGCTTATCTGAATCTATTGTAATTTTTCCTAGCTGTAACTTTTCTTCTTGAGTTTGTTTTCCATGTGGCCATCTGAAAATTATATACCCTAAGCATGTGCAGAAATACAGAATGGCATCCTTAGATGACTTCTGAGACATTAACAAAAGAAATCATACCTCTCAGAACCAAAGTTGCATCAATCTGGAGACATCATAAACAAATCCAATGAGAGATCTTTCTACAAGTAAAATTCAGTCTGGACCCTGTCTTACCACACATGGACAAATCTGTGCCTAACCAATCAAACCAAAACAAGCTAACCTTCCCCATAGCAACACCTACCTCCTATCCCAATAACTTCACCCCTAGCCCCCATGTCAGGGAGACAGATTTGAGCCGAGAGCCTTACCTCCTAACCCCTAACTGGTTGAACTTGAATGAAAGCTCTTTCTTTTCTCAAAAGCCCAAGTCATAGAATTGACACCTTTTTGCATTTGGCAACAAGCATTTGTTCGAAAATAATTTCTATATATAAGCTGTCATCAAAAAATAAATCGTTACAAAATACAATTTATAATAGAAAACAAATATGTAAAGTAAGCAGAAAAGAATATCAGAGTATATATACAAAATTATAAACTTTTTATAAAAGACATGATAGTGACTTAAGGAAATAGAGGATTGCTGTACCTTCTGCTTAACAGGGAGATATATTGACTAGAAGTTATTTTTTCATATATCGGTTTATAAATTCAGTGTAATTGCAGTTACTATCTAAATATTTCTCATGCAACTCATTGAGCTTATTCTAAATACATATGGAATATCAAAGGGCTTTGAAGCCATGAGAAGCCAGAAAGATAAAAAAAAGGGAGGGATATTGGTCCTCATGAATATCATCACTTATTATATAGGAGTAAAGCAATGTGATATTAGCACAGGAACAGAAAATTTTAGTCCAGTATAACAAAAATAGCTCAGAAACATATAGATGCATGATTGTGATATATGACAGAGAGAAAATTACAGATTAGTAGTTGGATAATGACTAATAATAATCAATTTTTCATGCTGAAAGAACTCATCTTCCATATAGAAAAGAAAACAAGGATTTTTTTTCTCATATTACAGCATATAAAAATTCATTTCCAAATAGATTACATATTTAAAATTAAAAGGCAAATGTACCCCTCTGAAAAAAAAATTATAACTGAATACATTTATCCTGTCATCATTGTGAAAGATTGCTTTAAAAAAACAAAAGATAACTGTAAAAATTGGGAATTTAATGTTTCAAATTAAGAACTTTGTTTATTAGAACTTCATCATAGAGAGAAGAAAAAAATCCCTAAATTGGAAAAAGGTTTTTAAAAATTTGTGACTAACTTAAGATTATTGTCCAAAATACGTAAACACTTGCAATGAGATAAAAGGTAAACAAACCATTTGAAAGATTGGTCAAAGATGAAAACAGGCATTTTATGGAGAAGATAACCAAAAACACCTGTAAACATCTGAAAAGATGTTTAGCAATAATGGAAATAAATATTAAAATCACAATGTAATAAGATTTGACCCTCATCACTCTGGCAAAATTTAAAGTTTTAAAAGAACATGGGGAGGCAAGGATATGAGATTATAGAAACTCTAATGTATTGCTTGTGAGAGTCTTAATTTTTACCATTGTAGAGGTATTAAATATTAAATTTAATGTATGCATTTCCTATGACTCAACAATTCAAATACTATTTATATACATCAAGAGATACTCTTACAAATTTTCACCGAGATAATTTCAATAATGTTCATAGTAGCCTTGTTCTTATTATAAAAATAATTATAAAAATAAAGAAAGGAGAGAAAATGGGAGGCAAATCAATTGTACAATAATAGAAGAATGAATAAATAGTATGTTCTTCATAGATGCAATCACTACAGAATGAAAATGAGTTAAGTAAGCATATGCATGAGATACATGAAACTCAAAAATATTATTTTAAAGGAAAGAAGTCATTCACAATTGATCCGAGGTCAAAAACAGGTAAAATTAGAAAATACATTTTTTCAGGACATGTATTAATTCAACCATGTAAAATTAAATATGAGATTTATTAATGCTTAATTCAGGAAGTATTTACCTTTGAAAGGGAGGGAGGGGATACATTGGTGAAGTGTCTTTGAAGGTACGGGTAGTGTGTTATTTCTTAACTTGTTTTGTGTTATAAAGAAGTTCATTTTATTTTGAGTGTATCTCTCTCTCTATATATATAGGTAGTTATACAAATCGAAATCGAGATATATACACATACTCACAAACATACACATGTCATTACTATTATATAATAGATATGTACAATTAAAATTACGAAACACAATGATATTTTGAAAAACAGATATTGTGCTGATAAAAATTAGTGAATTGTAAAATTTGCTGTAAAATTGACCCAGAAATCAATGTAAAATGTTAAAAGTAAAATTTGTGTTGATTCAAAGCTATTGGGAAGTATATATATTTAATAGGAATTCTAGAAGTCGAGAAACATTAATCAAATGAGAAATTTGAGAAAATGAACTTGAATTTAGAAGATGGAGAAGCATCAAATGCTTCAGAAAATCAAGTTGAATTTAAGAAAGACAAAATGATTCAGATGTATACTGATCATCCACTTATATCCACTGATTGTCAATCACAATAGCTGGAAATAGAACAATATATAATAAACTTTAGTGAAATGACTTTACTTTTAGCATTGAAATGTATGGACTCTCCACCAGGGCTGTGCAGACCTCACACTTTCTATTGGCCTAAAACCAGTGAGACATGAGGAGAATTTATCAATTCTTGAGAAAATAAACATTAATTTGCAAAGAAAGAGCTTCAGGTGAGTTTATTCTGTTACCTCCAAACAAATAAAATCCTTTCTCCTCTTGAAAAGAGGAGGGGGCTTATGTTACTCATCTAGAACTTTCAGGGAATTTGGGTGTTCATGATTCTCAAAACAATCTATAATATCACTATTTCACCACCCCATTTTTTCAGGGTTCTGTTGACATAAAATACACTAGAGGTTGTGTATTCAGTCTCCTTTACAGTCGTGCCACATTTACAACCCATTCTCAGTATGATTTTCAGCATGATCGACTTTTTGAATTCTGGACAATATAGCTCCAACTGAGCTTTGGAGATCCCTGGCATTCAAAGTCTTTCTTAAGTTTCTGTAATCCAGATATGACTACCATATCCTTTATATTAGGCTTCTGATATTAATGCTATGAAATATCACAATTCTTATACTTATATATCCTGCCCCCTTACCATTCTGGCTCCACAGTCATTGTAAATCCCAAGGCCCCATCAGTTGTCTTCATTGCACCTCAGTGAGCACAAATGAGATATTGTGGTTTAGTGCCCTTCATATAGAACATAGATGTGAGAGGATTTTACAGCTGTAGAGACAACTCTGACTTATGAAAAATGGAAACAGAGGAAAATCTTCTCTCTTCTCCTATCAAATGGATTTTCTGAGACACAGTGATCTATACAGATGCTCAGAAGACAATCCAGCAAGATGGAGGAAACATTTATCCTAACACCAAACAGAGGTCAGTTGGAAAAACGTACATTTTTTTCTCTCCTCATACCTGACTTCTTTTCATTTGCTCTCCATGTTTAATTTCAGCTAATAAGCGTTTGCTCAAATTCCTTTTCTTGGGAATCCTAGGTTAAGATATTTAATATCAGAAGTAACCTAGGAAATAGATACGTAGTATGCAATTTTAGATATTAGTTAGCAATAAGGTCCTCATTGCTGTAGGAATTGATGGTAATCCCCCCTGACATGTGAAGGCATCACATTTACCACTGATTCAAATGAAGAAATCCAGAACAGGGAAGTCTTGGCAAAACAACATTTGCAATGTATGTGATCACCATTAAGGGCTGACAATATCAGAGAAGCTGGAGAAGTAGTTGAAATGAAAGGCAAGTAATCAGAAGATATGGTTTTGAATCTTGCCAACCCAATTATGAGCTAGAGCACATTACTTACCTTTCCTTTTTCTTCAATTATAAATCTGGGATACTTATCATTGCATTGTCTATATTATAAAGAAAAGCAGATTGTGAAAATAAGTAAAATTCTATTCAAATATCAGGATAAATTGTATAGAATAAGCATTATAGAGTTTTCTCAAAAATGTAAACTTTCATGTTCTTCCATTTATAAAAAAAATTTGTTTTAGAGAAAGCAATAACAAGTTTATATGTTATTTGCAGATCATTCATACTATGGTTCCCAATAAAACCAATTTTCTCTTTTCTCTCTCACATGTTTACTCTCATTATCCAGCCACGACCATAATGTAGGCATCATTTTCAGACAATTAAATTCTTCCACAGTTCTTTGCTCATACTGTTTCAACAAAATAGAAGATTACTGAATCATACTTTGCATTATCTACTACAGTCTGCAACTCAAGTTTGACCTTAGTTATGAAGAGTTTTCTAGCTTTTATAATCATCTCTTTATCTATTTCAATTGATTGCCTGAACCACAAGAGAACTTTAATTTAGAAGAATACTTGCAAATTTTTGTTTAACAAAAATCATTATTTTTCTATTTGGGAGGGGATGTGCCAATTTTTGCCTGTACTGATGGGTGAAAACGTGCAGAACTGGTTGCCCCTGCAGGTAGTACAGTAAGAGGTAGGGAAGATGTGAATTAACCCATGAGAAGTATTATAAGCAACTTATTCTGAAACAAATCAAAATTTAAATCCTGGGTCCAAGTCTTGCCTTAGACTTCTTTGGCATTTTCCATTTTGTCAATGCTCAGACCTTGCACGCTCCTGGTTCATTAGAATTTTTTAAAACATAAAGTACATGCATTTTGACATCATGAGACTAAAAGGAACTGGGACTTATGGTTTGTTTTCAAACTTCAAAATATATAAAATATTATCCCTTTTGACGTAACTACTCTTTAAAACTTGTGATGGTTTTCACCATTTTAAACAGCACATTTGATCAGCTTTCCTTTTGGGAAATCTTTCAGTCCACAGAAAAATTGAGAAGGAGGTTTGGGGTTATAATCTCTGAAGTAAAGTAATTTAAATGCCACTTGGACATTAAGCAGAAAACAGACATGTATATTTCCACCCTTGAGACCAAAATTGATATTCAAGTTTTGGATAGGAAACAAATTCCACATAAATGTCAGTATTGATGTCAGAAAAATCAGGAGAGACTGCTTCTCTCTGCAGAAAAAACAAAACAAAACAAAACAGGAAAGTCCTACAACCAGGAGAGCCTCAGTGCATCGTGAAGTTCATTAATCTTTTTTTTTTTAAATTTTTTTTTATTTGTAAAATGATATATAAATACATATGCATATATGTGCATTTGTTTACATAAATGTTATTTGTTATATATATATATATTCATTAATCTTTAACAGTGACGTTAAACATTGATTCTGACTGCATACTAAATATTGAAAAATACATTTAATTGAGAGTTCAATGAATTATCTTAAAAATTGCAATGAATGATTAGTTCTATATACATCAGAAGATGTCAAAATGAAGCAGATATTTTTATGATGTGGGAAAATTCATGAAGGAAATAATAGCAATTCTGTTCAGTGTCATATATGGTTTTATTAGAGAAGAGTAAATTGATAGATTGATCAAGTGAGTGATATATATTTTAGGCAAAAGATTAAAAAACAAATGGAGAGAAAAAGAAGCACAATTCAGAAGAAATTAAGGAAATGCACAAGAGCAGATATACATTGCTTTCTCCCTTCCTCTTTTGCTATTCTACATATGATATATATGCCAGGTGAATTAAGTACGTGGAATGTTATGGATTTAAAACATCTTAACCTGGAAATCAATGTGATTAATTTAATGGGTGAAGAAGGGAATGAGGTGAACAGTAAAGAGAAAGGAAATAAGATTAGTTCTGCGACAGGAGAAAACTTCGAATCTGTATGAAGAAAAGTGTCTTGGGTGAGAACACTTGGGTTCCAGGAAAAATACAAAAAGGAATATTTTCCTAGAACAATTTCAAAAAATATTTGGACATGAAAAGCATATTTTCAGTATCCAGATAGTAAGAAAATAATTAAAACACTTTAAAAATATCCATTGTATATCTATCAGTATTTATCCAAATTGTAAAGATTATTTGATTCTCTTATTTGCAAAGCAGGGCTGAAAAGATCGTTGGGTCTTTGTAAGTATTATTTGAGTGACTATGTGGAAAATGATGAGAATTGCATTTAGGAGATGGTAGTGCACTAAAGAAATATTCAACTATTATTAGTTTTATTTCCCTTTTCAGTCTCAAATAATTACAGTCAATTTGATATGAATTGTAATAACTTTCCTTTTTATGCTAATCTTCAATGTACATTTAATTTCTATTTTGGCTACTATATATCAGATATGTAATGTATACATAACAATGTAAGGAAAGACAATAAGAAAAGAAGAGATTGATGCTTATTGCACACTATATGTGCCTATTAAATTAACATGTATAACTGTTGTTTGATATTAGAAATGCACAAATTAAAAGAAGCGAAATGGATTTCAGGTAAATTTATTATCTTGCCCCGATTATATGGCCATGACTCTTTTCTGGTCTCTTGTCTGAATGCAAAGTCTATGCACAGACAATTTGACCAAATTATGAATGACAAGAAGAATACAAGGTGCTGTTACTGACTGTCTGAAAAACTACCCCAAAGGACTTAAGAATTAATTTCCTGGCTGTTCAAAGTGTCAATGAGGAGATAGTTCCAAGTATTTTAGTGAATGTTAAAGGAGATGTAGATTTCCATAGGTTTAAAGAGTCAAGGAAACTTGCTTGAGATGGAGCAGCTAGTGTATTGAGCATGGGTGAAATAAAAGGAGTCAACAGTTTAGAGGGTTTTATCTGCCATGGTATATGGAATGAATTGCAAAGCATCAAAGAGTAATTAAATTGAGACAGAATACCTCTGTCGAACTTACAGAGACTAGTGTGGGTACTGTTTATTAATTAACTAATTAATCAATTAATTTTATGTTTGGGGCACTGTTATTATGAGACTTTATTATTCAGAATGAGAAAGGACTTAGTGTAGGTGAGGGCCTGAAGTGTAATCCCTCAACAGGTGTCCTGTCCTAAATTATTTATTGGGTGAAAATAGAAAGGGAACAACTAGTATATTACTCCATATATCCTTCAAACGTAATAAAAAATAAATGAGTCAATTATTAACAAAACTTTTTTTAAAAGAATGTAGTGAAAGACTGAATCCCAAGTCTTACAAAATAATAAATAGCAGAGTCAGTTTACAAATTAAAATACAAGTATTACATATTCTAATCTAATATTTTGTAAGAAGGATGATTAAGATAGAAATGTAAGTGTTCCTGTTTGGGATAATCTCTTGAAGTTAATGCTTCCTACATATCCATGTTGAGCCCATTAAGAGATGCAAGTTATAGTTTTTATGTTTTCATAGATTTACTGTATAAATCATTGTAAAAAATAGAGAACAGTTATGTAATATCCCCCTACTTCATGCTAAATTTGAGCAGACATAATAATGGAATTCTATTTTATTTCTGCAATGTCTTTTGCTTTTTCAGTGTAATCACCATGAGTGACAAGATTTACCACTAAAAATCTAAATTCTGTTCCTGCTGCCTAGCATGTTACAAGTGCATCTTACATAGTAGAAACTACAAATATTTGTTGAATAAATAATTTTGTTTTTATTTTGTTGTCAATATTTTGAAGCTCGTATTTCATGCAGTTGATTTCAGCTTTTGAAACGCCACATGTGCTATAGAGAAAGCAAGTGTATTATTATTTAAGTGAACTAAACATGAATTTTACGATCTTCAGCTAAACATGAATTTTCAGCTAAACATGAATTTTGGGATCTTGTGAATCTCTTCTTAAGAAAAAAGGATATTGGAAATAAAATACAGGTATTGGAAATGTAAATTCTATTTTCCTTAATTAAATGGAATTTTCTAAGTGCAATTCATGGCATTGTTTCCTATAACAACCAGGTTCTTCAAGGCCATAAGAATAAAGTATTAAAATGATCTTAAACCATTGGAAAAGAGGAAAGTGTGCTCATAACTATGAACACATATGGGCAAATTAATTAGAATTGTATTCATCTGTGATATAAACTCAGGTTACTTCTATAAATAACTTCTATATTTTATCTGATATAGAAATACTATTACAAGTCATATTCTGAAAAATTCTCTTGGGACTATTTTTGAAATAATTCTTTCTAAAATAAATAATTCATTCACCCTTAACAATAACAGGATAAATAAATAAATCATAATTTGTCCATCAATCCATATAATCTTTTGTTTATTAAAAAAATTAATAAATTCCAATGTATGCCAAAAGCCAGTCACACATGTACATTGTTCTAGTCTCACCTTATAGGAAGCCTTATTTTCTCAATTTTATGTATACAGTTGTTATTGTTATTATATAATCTTTTTATATAAATAAAAAGAAATACCACATTTCATGTATATTATTTTTCCATAATATTGTTAAATATATAATGTTTTCCCACCCAGAATTAAGACCTTTGTTGAGGCCAATGAGATACTCATATTGAGTGCAAACAACTTAGTAATCAATATAAATAATATTTGATGCAGTATTTAAATATAATGCAAAATTTCACAATAAACAAAATATCAAGATTTTAAATAAAGATAGGATCTTTTTCTGTATTTTTGTATAACTCACTGCACTCATTTCACTTTACACCTGGCTATCAGGAAGGCAAATTACACCAGAACAAGAAATGCATCTTAACTAAGCTTGCCTTTGCAGCCTATCACAGAGTGGATGTACATTTTGTTTCATTCTCTTAGCAAATGCAACTATTAAAATCTTTCCCTTTCCCTTTCCAAAATAATCTGATATGTATGGTCAGCCTTTTCATATAAGGTTTAAAATTAATTACTTTAAAATACAGTATATGGTTGATGATTAAATAAAATAATTTATTTCTACAATACTCACTCTTAATCACACCAAGCTTATTAATATTTCTAATGTTGACATGTCATTTTTTTCAGGTAAACCTTTTGAGCATTAACTGCATTAGGCCATGGAAGCCACCAATAATGCCACTTAATTCATTCTATTTATTGAGACTTTCCCAGAA
>JAQZBX010065312.1:0-16335 GCA_029593785.1 Cabassous unicinctus | reverse complement strand
TTTTTTTTAGTTTGTTCATTAGACTGAGTCATATGTTCCTGTTTCTTAGTATGGCTTGCAATTTTTATTGTGCCTAGGCATCATTTATCTTGGCTGGCTTATTCAGTTGCTTAGCTTCTCTTTTTTATCTAGGGATTCATTTCACTTTTTTTTGTGTTAAGGGCCCTCTTTGACACTTTGTTCCACTTATTGCATGTTCTTATATTTGTTCATGTTTCCCTGAAATGATAGAATGATAGAAGAAGAAAAAAAGAATGCTATTAAGAATAAAGAAGATAAAAAAGGAACTATAAAAGATTCATGAAAAAATAAATAAAAAGAATAAAAAATCATAAAATAACAAGCTATAAGTGGATGCTTTGAAAAATTGTATGCCAGTAAGATGGATAACTTAGATGAAATAGACAAATTTCTAGAAACACACAAGCAGCCTACATTGATGAAATAAGAAATTGATGAACTCAACAGAACAATCACAAGTAACGAGACTGAATTGTCCTAAAAAAAAAAAAAAAAAATCTTCCAATTAAGAAAAGCCTTGCACCAAATGGCTTCACAGGTGAATTCTACCAATCATTCCAAAAAGATCTAACATCAATCCTGCTTAAACTCTTTGAAAAAATAGAAGTGGAAGGACAATGCCCAACTCATTCTATGATAGTAGCATCACCCTAATAAAAAAAAGCCATATAAAGCTGCCACAAGAAAAGGAAACTACATTCAAATATATCTAATGAATTTGGATGCTAAAATTCTTTTAAAAATACATTGCTAATTGTATTGAACATCACATCAATATAATTATACAACATGATCAAGTTTGTTTCATACCTGGTATGCTAGGATATTTCAACATATGAAAATCAATCAATGTAGCATCCCACATTAACAGATCAACAGAAAAACAAACAAATGGTCATGTATCTTGGTGCAAAAAAAAGCATTCGGCAAAATACAGCTTCCTTTCTAGATAAAAACACATCAAAAGATAGGAATAGAAGAAAATTCCTCAACATGATTCAGGCTACCTCTCAAACCAACAACTAACACCATATTCAATGGTGAAATGCTAAAGCCTTTCCATCTAAGATCTGGAACAAGACAAGTATGCTCACTGTCACTTCATTTATTTAACATTGTGTTAGTAGTACTTGCTGAAGCATTTAAGCAAGAAAAATAAATAAAATTCATGGAAATTAAAAAGAAAGTAAAAATCTCTCTATGGGCAAATGATATGATAATATGTGCAGAAAGCCCTGAAAAATTTTTCAACAAATTTTCTATAACTGATGAATGAGTTCAGTAAAGTGGCAGGATAAAATGTCAACAGACAGAAATCAGTAGCTTTTCTCTATACTAATAATGAGGAATCTGAGGAAGAAATCAATAAATAAATTCCATTTACAATAGCAACTAAAAGAATCAAATAACTAAGAATAACTCAACTAAAGATGTAAGGACTTATATACAGAAATTTACACATGATTTTTAAAGGAAATCAAAGAAGACATAAATAAATGGAAGAATATTCCATGTTCATGGATCGGAAGATTAAACATAATTCAGATGGCTGTCCTACTCAAATTGATTTACATATTTAACATAATATCAATAAAATTTAAAACAGCATATTAGCTGAATTGTAAAACTGAATTACAAAAATTTTTTGGAAGGCTAGTAGTCGGTATAGGCACAAAGAGAGATATACTGACCAATGAAATCAAATTGAGAGTTCTGATAGAGTTCCTCATATATGTATAGTCAATTGATATTCAACAAGGCCACCAAGCACACTCAACAGGGACAGAATGGTCTCTTCAACAAACAGTGCTGGAAAACTGGATATCTATATCCAAAAGAATGTAAAAGGATCATTATCTCATATTCTATGAAAAAGATTAACTCAATATGTATTAAAGATCTAAATATAAAAATCAAGACCATTACACTCCTAGAAAAAATGTAGGGAAGCATCTATGAGATTCTGTAGTAGGAAATGGTTTCATAAACTTTACACCCAAAGAACAAGCAACAAAGGAAAAAGATAAATGGGACCTCCTCAAAATTAAAAAAAAAAATTGCTCTTCAAAGGAGCTTGTCAACAAACTGAAAAGTCAGCCTACACAATGGAAGAAAATGACAACCATTTATTCAATAAGGGCTTAAAATCCATCATAATATAAAGAAATTCTAGATGCCAAAATATAAAGACAAACAACCCATTTAAAAATAGGCAAGAGAATTGAATGGACAGTTTTTCAGAGAGGAAATACAAAAGAATAAAAAGCACATGAAAATATTTTCTAAATTACTAGCTATTAGGCAAAGGCAAATCAAAACTAAATGAGGTTGTGGACATTGATCTGGAGGGAGCTGGAGAGTGAGGTGGATTGCTCAGGAAAGAATCGTAAGTTTTTCCCCTGGCTGTGGTTGTCGTCACAGACGGCTGAGCCCCATCCTCAGGGAAAAATGAAGTAGAGAATAAGAAAGCACTAGAAAAAATAAACAAAACCAAAACCTGGTTCTTCATGGAGATCAATAAAATTGACAAACTCTCAGCCAGATTAAGTAAGAAAAAAAGGGAAGTTATGCAATTACACAAAATAAGGAATTAGCAAAGGGATACCTCTTTTGACACCAAAGAAATAAGAGTATCATAAGAGGATACTTTGAAAAATTATATGCCTACATGAATGATAATTTAGAGGAAATGGACAAATTTCTAGAAACGCACAAGCAGCCTACATTGACAAAAGAAGAAATTGATGAACTCAACAGTCCAATTACAATTAAAGACATAGACTCAGTCACCAAAAACCTCCCAAATAAAACAGCCCAGGACCAGATGGCTTCAGAGCTGAATTCTACCAAACATTCCAGGAAGAGCTAACACCAATCATGCTTAAGCTCTTCCAAACAATAGAAGTAGCATGAATATTGCCTAACTTATTCTATGATGCCAACATTACCCTAATACACAAACCAAACAAAGATACCACAAGAAAGGAAAATTTCACACCAATTTCTCTAATGAAACCAGATGCTAAAACCCTCAACAAAATACTTGTTAATGGCATTCAACAACATATCAATAGAATTATATACCATGACCAAGTGGGTTTCATCCTGGATATGCAAGGATGTTTCAATATAAGAAAATCAATCAATGTAATACACCACATAAACGGATTGAAAGAAAAAACCTCATGATCATCTCTATAGATGCAGAAAAAGCATTTGACAAAATACAGTGTCCTTTCCTCATAAAAACACTGCAAAAGACAGAAATATACTAAACTTTCTGAACATGATAAAGGGTATATAGCAAAAACCCAAAGCTAACATCATCTTCAATGATGAAATCCTAAAAGCCTTACCTCTGAGATTGGGAACAAAGCACGGATGTCCACTAACACCACTCCAATTTAACATGGTCTTAGAAGTATTGCTTGAGCACTGAGGCAAGAAAAATATATAAAAGCCATCCCATTGGAAAAAAAGAAGTAAAAATGTCATTATTTGCTGATGACCTGGTCCTATAAGTAGAAAGCCCTGAGAAATCTACAACAAAGCTTTTAGAACTTATAAAGGAGTTCAGAAATGTTTCAGGCTATAAGATAAATAATCAAAAATCAGTAACATTTCCCTACACCAGTAACGAGCACTGTGAGGAGGAAATCAAGAAAAAAATAGCATTGACAATAGTAACTAAAAGAATCAAATACCTAGGAATAGATTTAACTTAAGATGCAAAGGACTTATATACAGATATACAGAAAACTACACAACACTTTTAAAGGAAATCAAAGAAGACTTAAATAATTGGAAGAATATTCCCTGTTCATGGATAGGAAGACTAAACATCATCAAGATGTCTATCCTACACAAACTAATCTACAGATTTAATTCAATTCCAATAAAAATCAACACTGTATTTTCTAAGGATCTGGAAAAACTCACTACAAAATATATTTAGAAAAGTAAGAGACCCCTAATTGCCAAAGACATATTGAAAAAGAAAAATAAAGTTGGAGGTATCACACTACCTGACTTTAAAACATACTGCAAAGCTACAGTGCTCAAAACTGCATATTATTGGCACAAGGACAGACATACTGACCAATAGAACTGAACTAAGAGTTCTGATATAGATCCTCACATATACAGTCATCTGATATTCAACAAGGCCACTAAGCCCACTCATTTGGGAGAGAATGGCCTCTTCAACTTGTGATGCTTGGAGAACTGGATATCCATATCCAAAAGAATGAGAGAGGAACACCATCTCACACCTTATACAAAAATCAACTCAAGATACATCAAAGATCTAAATATAAGAGCCAAGACCATAAAGACCTTGGAAGATAATGTAGGAAAGCATCTACAGGACCTTGTAAAAGGAAATGGTTTCATTAACTTCACACCCAAAGAATGAGTAGCAAAAGAAAACATAGATAAATGGGATCTCCTCAAAGTTAAAAACTTCTGCACCTCAAAGGACTTGATCAAGAATGTAAAAAGGTAGCCTATTCAAAGGGAGAAAATATTTGACAACCATATATCTGAAAGGAGCATAATATCCTGCATATAAAAAGAAACCCTACACCCCCAAAATAAAGTGAGCACTCTCCAAGAACCATTGTCTGAAAGATAGGTTAACAAGAGAGAGAAAGAGAAGAGAAGTTTGTGAGCCATCACCCATACAGACATAATCTATGTTAAAGTGATAGAGTATACTTGTGTAATGAAGGGATAGGACACGTAGGTAGTGATATTACTGGGTTTGATGGTGCAGGGTCAACAGGTTGGTAGATTAGGAAGTGAGTGTTAGAATACCAAGGATACTTGGGGGAGAGATGGGAGAGGGACCAGGTGGACACGGGATGTGTGGGTGTGTGGGTGAAAGTGCAGGGGTCGGAATGCTCTTGTGGCAATATTACAAGGGAGTGTCATTGGTTTAGGGTGTCAGTTAGGGGGACATTCAGGACGGGTCGCATCTGGACTAGGCTTCTGGGCACTGTGTGAGTGTTCATCCTGTCATAATGTGTGGTTTTGGTGCGTGGAAACCCATGTGATGAGTGGGAATGAGATGGACTCCCATCTTTGGGAGGGCTGATTCACCCAGAAACAGACAGGTGGGCGTCTCTTAGGAGCAAGAGTGGATCCCAATAGGGGAGGACAATCAGCATGTCAAGATCTCTTGTTGCATGTAACTATGAATCTTGTCATCCAATGAATCAAGATAGAGGGTGGTCATGTGCCCCGAGGGGATGGGGAGGGAGGAAGAGAATAGATCAAACAGGGGTTATTCAGTGCTCAGGGGAAATGTTTTTCATTACCTTACAGTGATGGACACAGGACATGGTAAATATCATCAAACATTATTAAATTGTACAGTCTAAAATGTAAACTATACTGTAAACCAATGACAATGCTTAGTAGCTATGTTTCACTATCTGTATAACAGTTATAACAATGCTAACATCCACATAAAAAATGTTTTAATATCAGGTGAGCAAAGGGGGAGGAGGTTGGGTATATGAGAGTCTCTAGTGTTCTGTGTGTGACTTTGCTGTGATCTAAAACTTCTTTGAAAATTAGATGAAAATTTGGGAGACATTGAGGAGTGAGAAGGAGCAGGTGCCACAGTACAGACTGGACACCCAATAATGCAGTGATAAATGGAAAAATGTCAAAAAAATGTTTCATAATTTTTTGTTTTATCCCAATTTTTTAATATCCCAATCCTTTAATTTTATTTTATTTTTAGTGTATGTTTGTTTGTTTCCATGTATTTTATCTCTTACATTTAAACTTATTATTATTTCGTTTTCCTATTAATTGTATTTGGCTATTATGTGGGCTTCATCTTTAAGGAAGTTTGGAATCACAGAAGGGTTACAATGGGGGCGGGAGAGGAACATTGGTGGGGCGTGTCAGGGATGGGGGTTTCATGAGAAGTAGTTCACCTGAATTTACATAAAAGATATATAAAATTGTTTAAAGGATTAAGGGGTGGGGCATTGTCACAGTGGGTGGAGAATCACTCCATAAATGAGAGAATACTGAATTCCCAGCCTGGAGAGCTCTGCCACATTCTCCAAGGGACCAGCAACAGTCCCCCAAGTGCAGGGACAGTATCTGGCTAAGGTGGATGGTCCACTGATGGGTTTTTATTATTGATGACTAACCTTATGAGAATCTTTGCTCTTGTAATTGAAACTTAGCCTATTGTTATGGGCTGCCTAAGGGTTGCCATCTGATAGCTTCCTTGTTGCTCAAATGTGGCTTCTCTCTAAGTCAAACTCAACATATGAATGCATTAATTTCCCCCCAGCATGGGACATGAATCCCATGGATCTGCCTCCCTTGCAACAAGGGATTACTACCAAGTGCCAAGTGGCAATGCAACTGGAAAAAGACCTTGAATAAAAGGGGGAAAGGTAAAGACAAATGAGTTGATATGGCTAAGAGACTTCAAAGAGCGTAGGGAGGTCATCCCAGAGGTAATGCTGTCACACACTTCAGTAGGATCTCATAGAACACCAAATTGGATATCACCCCTCACAGAGGTGCTCCTGAAGGCTCTGGAGACACCCAGGTCCTATATAAGGGGGGATAGGTCCAGATATTGATTCCTTATCAGTGGGCTCTACTTTGGAATCTGTGCTCCTGAGAGTGACAGAGTTGGACTCAAATAAGTCCTCCCTGCACATGGTCCATCGTTCCCTTCTACTCAAACCCATATGTGATGCTGGAGTTTGTAGTTGTACTTCCAGAGACTGGAGCCTTTTGCCTGCCTATGTGTCAGCTGTGCCTGGAATCTCAGTGGAGCTGCAACTCCTACTCTACAGCCTAATGGACTCACCCAAGTCACCTGGCGTGGAAATGATGATGGAAAACGGCCATCCCAGGGAATGGAGAGAGTCTGCACCTGCAGGTAGGACAATCCCATCCATCTTATCCATGGGATATAAGCTCCCTCTCACTAGGAGGTGGAGTGAACATCAGCATCCCAGACTCCTCAGGATTGGGGGAAGAACTATGGACTAGAGTGGACTTACAGGTATTCTGTTGTAGACATATTGTGATTCAAGTAATGGAAGAAATCACAATATTGATCTGGAGCCTGTGGCCCCTGGATGCATTAGGGACAGAGAGGGAAAAGCAGTTGTAATACACGGGCTTTTTCGGGGTTTGGAAATTATCCTGAGTGACATTACAATGATAGATATAGGTCATTTTACATCAGCATATAACATGTAGAACATTGTGGGAGAGAGTGTGGTCTACAATGTGAACTATGTTCCATGCATAGTGATAAGGCCCCAGCATGTGTATATCCATTGCAGGTGATGTGTCACATTACCGAAAGATGTTTATGTGGGAGGTTGTGGGAGTTGTGGGAGGTGGAGAACATGGGAATCCCTGTAATTTATGTGTAACATTTATGTAATCTAAACATCTTTTAAAATAATAAAAAAATAAATAAATGAGAAATCATCTTACACTTTTTAGACTGTTGGCTATTAAAAAAAGAATACTACAACTGTTTTAGAAGATTTGTAGGAGAGGGGATACTCATCCACTGCTGGTGGGAATGTAAGAAGGTGCAGACATTGTGGAGGAGATTTTGGCATTTACTCAGGAACCTAACTCTAGAACTGCCATATGGACCAGCAATCCCACTGGGATTTTAAAACTACAATGAAGGGAAACTTCTTTTGGCAAATATGTTAGGCAAAGTTTGCTGCTGCAGGGTATCAAGCATAGGGGGATATGTTAAATAGAGCATACCTGGGGCATAATTCTGTGGAATATAAAAATGTTCTTCTTGTCATAGTGTTTTATTTGAGTGGGTGGAGACCCACACAATGAACAAGAAAATATAAAACTCCTATCCTGGGGAGGCCAGCTAGCTTCTCAATTAGAGGGACAAGAAACTCGTGAGAAAATAGGTATTGCCTAATAAAAGAAAATGGACCAGTATGTGAAACCCTCATTATTATTGCATGTAACTATGAATGTTTTTGTTCAAAAACTGAAACTTAATGGTTACCATAGGTCCCAAAGTTAGGGATAGGGAAGAATGGAAAACATAGAACATAGAGCATTTTTAGGGAATTGGGATTGATCTCCATGATCTTGTAATGTAATATATAAGCCATTATAAATTTGGTCAAAACCGATAAAACTGCATCTTGCAAAATGCACTCTATAAAATAAACCATTGACCATGGTGAGTAACAATGCTTCAATATTACTTCATCAATTGTAGTAAATATACAATAGTCATGTAAGATGTTATCACTAGGGGAAAATGGGAGAAGGAGAGTTGTGGCATAGAGAAGTTCCCCATATTTTATATGTGACTTTTACGTACACTCAAGCTTTTTTGAAAGTAAAATAAAAAAGAAGACACTGGATGAAATACAGATGAAATTTTCACTGTATATAAAACATAACACATCTTATGGTAATGAAAGGCACATGAAATTTTTCTCTTAAATTTTTATAATTTTTTACTTTTGTATTTCATTTTTTAAATTATTATTTAGTTTTTATTAATTTTATGCATTTATTTTTTGGCTTTGTTTTTTGGAGAGGTTTTGGATTTCAGAAGTGTTGCAGCAGTGTCAGTGGAGGATCACTGGTATGGGGCTTAAATGCTGGAGGGATGTGTGGGGAGAGGTGTACCTTGAGAATGACTGTAGAATATAAAGATTTTCAAGCAGATATGGGTTTTGTGTCAACCAGTAGAGACCCACAGAATAACTGAAAGAATATTGAATTCCCATCCTGAGAAGTCCTGTCTCATTCTCTAACAGAACACCAAGAATCCCAAGAGTACATGGGTAGTGCCTAGTAAAAGAGGACAGACCAATAGGACAGGCCCTTGACATTGATGGTTGTACTTTTGAACCTTGTTCTTGAGAAATTGACACTTAGCTGAGTATTATATATTACATAAGGGTTAACTCCTGAAAAACTCCTTGTTGCTCAAATGTGCTTCTATCTAAACAAAAGTTAGCATATAATCTCAATACCATCCACCCAGCATGGGGCTTGACTCCTGAGGATGAGACTCTATGACACTGAGGGATTATTAGCAATCAAAAACTAGCAATGCATTTGAAAAAATACCTTGATAAAATGGGGGAAACAATAAATAGAAATAAGCTGTTATGGCTGAGAGATTTCAAAGTGAGTCAGAGGGTCATTCCAGGGGTACAATTATGCACATCTCAGGAGGATCTTACTGACTGCCACAGTAAACAGCATCTCAAGCAGGGGTGCTCCTGATGGCTCTAGAGATATTTAGACTTTATAAGCAGACAATCTCAGGAATTTGGCACCGTATCAGTGAAACTTACCTTGGAATATATTTCTCCAATGTGACAGAGTTAGACGCATTTGTAATTTTACTACCCATGATTCTTTTGCCCCTTTTACTTGAACCTATACTTAGCATTATAATAATTAATTATATGTACCAGAGACTTAAATATTTGGTCTTTTCCTATGTTGGTTGATCCATGAATCTCAGCAGTGTTGCAATATCTACTCTTCAGCTCATGCCCAGGACTACTAACAAAATGATAATGATGGACAACACCCATTCCAAAAAGCAGAAAGCATTTACAACTAAAAGCAAGGAAATTCCATCCAACTGTCTTATGATATCGAAGCAAACTCTCAATCAAAAACAGTGGACATCACCATCCTAAAATCCTCAAGTTTGAAGAATGAACCATCATAAGTGGGGAATGTAACTAATGCCTAAAGTAGAATTATTATTATTCTAGCAATGGAAGATCTTGTAACATTAATATAATGTCAGGGGTCACCAGAGTTTCTGAGGAAAAGAGAGGGAAGAATGGGTGTAACATAGTGCATTTGGGAGACATTGGAATTGTTCTGAATAACATTCCAATAATGGTGCAGGCCATTATACATTTTATCAAAAGCTTTAACAATGTGTGGTGCAATGTATAAACTATAATGCAAGCAGTTGACCATGCCTAGTAAAATGCTTCAATATGTTTTCATCAATTGTAACAATTTTACCACACTAATGAAAGATGTCGTTAATGGATGGACAAAGGGAATTAATAAATATTGGAGATTAAAAAGCACAACCTCAAATAATCAGTGGGTCAAAGTCGCGGAGGCGGAGGGCATAGGATATATGGGATCCTCTATATTTTTGATGTACCATTTATGTACTTTAAAGTTTGTTTAAAATTTAAAAAAAAAATAAAGTAAAATAAAATAAAATGCAGGTGAGTTTAAAATCGTCAGAGACAAAAATATTGATCGAATATCTTACCAAAAGACCAGATTTATAAAAAAAAATACTAAAGGGAGTACTGCAGCCTGAAAGAAATAAACAGAGGCAAGAGACTTGGACAAGAGTGTTCAAATGAAGATTATTAGGAAGGGTAAATTAAAGGATAAAAAACATACACTAGTATGATATAACTTCAGAAAGCCAAAGGACAAAATGAATGAAGTAAGTACAGCTTTTGAGTAATAAAATTGAATGTTAATAGCTTGAGCTCCCTAAGCAAAAGATATTGACTTAAAGAATGGATGAAAAATATGAGCCATCTCATTGTTTTCTGCAAGAGACTCATCTCAGACACAAGAACACAACCAGATTATAAGTGAAAGGTTGGAAAAAGCTAGTTAATACAAATAGTAACCAAAAAAGAGCTGAAGTTTCAATGCTAATATAAGACAAAATAGATTTTAAGTGCAAAAGTGTTATAAAGGATGAAAAGGTCATTATCTATTAATGAAAGAGGAAATTGGCCAAGACGAAATAACTATAATAAATATTTATGCAACTAACCTGAATGCGCCAAGATACATGAGAAACAAATCAGAAAAATGATAGGAGAAATAGGTGTCCCTACAATAATAGTTGGAGTCTACACACACCACACTCATTATTGTATAGAACATCTGGAATGAGGATTAATAAAGAAAGAGAGAACTTTAAAAATAAGATAAAGTAGACCTAATAGATATCTATAGAGCATTGTACCCCAAAACAGTACGGTATAAATTATTTTCAAGTGCTCAAGTATCCTTCTTTAAGATAGACCATATGATGGGTAACAAGACAAGTCTCAATAAATTTAAAAAGATTAAAATTACATAAAATACTTTCTCTGATCATAACAGAAAGGATCTGGATATCAATAATGGATAGAAAAGGGGAAACTAATGTATATTGGAGATTAAAAAACACAACCTTAAATAATCAGTGGGTCAAAGAAGAAATTACAAGGGAATTGAGTATGTATCTTGAGATGAAGGAAAATAAGAAAACAACATATCAAAATATTTAGGACATCAAAAAGACAGTGCTAATAGAGAAATTTCTAGTCCTCAATGCTTACATTAAAAAAGGAAGACAAAGCTAAAATTGAAAATCTGACTGCACAGCTGCAGGAACTAGAAAAAGAAGAGCAAACCAATGCCAAACCAAACTGAAGGTAAGAAATAATAAGCTTAAGAAAACAAAAAAAGAATGGAGAACAACAACAACAAAAATAAAAACAATAGAGAGAATCAGCAAATCCAAACTTGGTTCTTTGAGAAGAACAATAAATTTGACAAAACCTTAGCTAAACTGACAGTGAAAAAAGACAGAAGACACAAATAAACAGAAATCAGAAAGAAGAGGGAACATAACCATTGAACCCACATAAATAAGAGAGATCATGAGAGTATGCTATGAAAAATTATGCCAAAAAACTAGACAATGTAGAAGAGATGTACAAGTTCCAAGAAACAGAAGAAACACATACACTGACTCTAGAAGAAATAGATCCCAATTAACTAATCACAATTGAAGAGATTGAAACAGTCATCAAAAAGCTTCCAAAAATGAAAAGCCTGGTACCAAATGGCTTCCTAGGTGAAGTTCACCAGTCATTCAAAGATGACATAATACGAATTCTGCTCAAACTCTTGCAATAAATTGAATAGGAAAGAATGCTAACAAATTAATTCTATGAAGTCAACATTACCATAATACCAAAACCAGGTAAGATACTATGAGAAAAAGAAAACTGCAGAACATTTTCTCTAATGAACAAAGATAGCATTGTATTTAATGCTGAAAGACTGAAATTTTGTCACTGAGATCAAAACCAGGACAAGGGTGCCCACCGTCACCATTATTGTTCAATAGTGTGTTAGAATTTCTAGCTAGAGCAATTACCCTAGATAATGAAATAAAAGTACCCAAATAGGAAAGGTAGTAGTAATACTTTCACAACTCACTAATGATATGATCCTATACCTAGAAAGTGCTGAAAAATCCACAACAAAGGTACTAAAATTAATAGACTTTTTTCAGCAAAGTGGTTGTATATGAGATGAATATGCTAAAATCAATAGCATTGGTATACAATACTGGTGTACAATCTGAGGACGAAATTGGAAAACAATTACATTTTTAATAGGGACTAAAAAATTAAACACTTAGGAATACACTTAACCAAAGATATAAAAAATCTGTATTCAGAAAACTAAAAAGCATTTCTAAAAGAAAATGAAAAAGTCTTAAATGAAAGGACATTCTGTGTTCATCAATCGGAAGATTAAATATTGTTCATAGAACAATTCAATTCTACCCAAACTGATTTATACATTCAATACAATCCCATTAGAAATGCCAACAACCTATATTTTTTGCATAAATGGAAAAGCTAATAATCCAATTTCTTTGGAAGAGAAAGGGGCCTCTTGTAGCCAAAATGCCTTAAAAAGAAGAAAAAAGTCATCAGGACACTCACTTCCTAACTTTAAAACCTATTACTTAGCTACAGTGATGAAAATAGAATTGTACTGTCATAAAGGCAGGCAGATTGACCAAGGAAATCATGACCAAGGAAATCAAGTTGAGAACTTAGAAATAGACGCTTGCATCTAAAGTCAAGCAATTTTTGACAAGGCTGTTAAGCTCATCCAGCTGGACCAGAACACCTATTCTACAAATGGTGTTGGGAAAACTGGATAGCCATATCCAAAAGAGAAAAAGAGGACCCCATCTCACTCCCTCAAAATGGATCAAGGTCCTAAATATGAAAGTGACAACCATAATACCCCTAGAAGAAAATGTAGGGAAACATATTCAAGATCCTATGGTATGACAAAGTTTCTTAAATCTTATACCCAAAACAAGAGCAATAAAAGAAAAAATAGATAAATGGGAACTCCTCAAAATTAAACACTTTTTCACTCAATGGACTTTGTCAAAGGAGTGAAAAAGCCACGAACTCAATGGCAGAAATTATTTGGCGATCATATATCCCAAAAAGATTTAAAATATATAATATAGGAAGATATCATATAATTCAACAATAAAAAGACAGATAACCCAATGTGAAAAATGGGCAAGAGACTTGAAAATACAACTGTGCAATGAAGAAGTACAAATGGTGAAGAAACACATGGAAAAATGTTCAACATCACTAGTCATTAGGGAAATGCAAATCAAAATTATAATGAGATATCATTTCAAATCTATTAGGTGGATTACTATTAAAAAGTTGGAAAACTAAACTTTGGAGAGGTTTTGGGGAAATAGAAATGTTTATTCACTGTTGGTGGGAATGTAGAATGGTACAGCACCTGTGGAGAACTGTTTAGTAGTTTGTCACTATAAGGAAGTTGAATACAGAACAGCCATGTGACTCGACAATAATATTACAAGATATATACCCAGAAAAACTGAGAAGAGTGACACGAATAGACATCTTCACACTGATGTTCATAGTAGCATTATTGATTACTACCAAAAGTTGGAAACAACCCAGGTATCCATCAGCTGATTAATGAATATACAAATTGTGGTCCATACACACAAGGGAATCTTGCATTAAGAAGAAATGAAGCCATGAAGCATGCGACAATATGGATGATGCAAGAAGATTTTATGTTGAGTGAATCAAGCCAGCCCCAAAAGGACAATAGTATATCATAGTGCTATTATGAATGAAAATATTATATAAACTAATGTAATTCATAATTAGAATATGGGTCACCAGAAAAGAGAATAAAAGTAGAGAATGGAAAGCTGATTGTTAATCTGTGCAGAATTGGTTAAAATGTTGTTTGTCAATATTTGGAAATGAATGGAAATGGTGACAGAACATCATGGTGTTTGTGACTTGTAGAGTTATTATCTGGGTAAACAGTGGTTGAATTGGAAATTCTAAGGTCATGTATATTACTAGAAGGAAAGGGAAAAAATGTAGTATGGGATAGAATAGCATAGTGAAACCTCCTGTAAAGTACAAATATGGGTGATATTGCATATATAAGACTGTATTTACAAAATATAAATAAACTAGAGAGAAGGAAACAGAATAGCAGCCATATACAACAGGGAAACCATAGGGAGTTTGAGAGATGATGAGTTTTGTTTCTTTGTTTTTATTTATGATTTTTTTATTATGGGAATAATGAAAATGCTTTAAAAATGATTTAAGTGATGAATCCACATCTATCTGATTATAACAAATGCACTAGATTTTACACTTTGGATGGATTTATGCTTTTTTAGTATGTATTAATAAAATTGATCTGTTTAAAAAAAAAGTTTTGTTGGGAAAACTGTATATCTACATGCAAAAGTATGTATGACTTTAGTCCCCTACCTTACATATTATGCAAACTTAAATCAAAATAGGTTAAGAACCTAAATAAGAGTTACATGCATAATACTCTTTTTTAATATAATTTTTTTTCAAACTTAGACTACATAAATGTTCACAAAAAAATATAGTGGATTCCCGTATGCCTTGCTCCCTAGCCCTCCCACAATTTCCTACATCAGCAACATCCTTCTTTAGTGTGGTACATTTTTCACAATTGATAATCCATCTTGGGGCATTGCCAGTAGGCAATGATTATAGTTTCCATTATTTTCTACACTCTCTCCTGCACATATATGTAATTTATTACACGATATACAATGGCCTATATATGTCATTGAAATGTCTTTCAGGATAATTCCCAAGTACAAAAATGCCCCAAAATTACACTTATTTTTCCCACTCCTAACATTCAGAAACTCCAGTGGCCACTGCTTCAACATCCATGTTAAAAGTTCTTTCTTTGCTAGCATCACAAGTATAGACTAGAACAACTATAAGTCGGTTCTTGTCCATCATCCATCCCCCAATCCTGAGGATTCTGAGATGGTGATGCATACTCCACCTCTAATTGAGTATGCTTCCAATACACAAATGGAAAGACAAAGGATAAACATTTTTAATATCATAAGGAGAAATTGGGATGTTAAACATGAGTCATGAATCCTCTACAGTTCAGGAAATCTGCAGGGCATCCTCCATTCAATTTCAAAGTCTGAGAGTCATTCTTAAGACGTTGGTTTCTTCTCCTTGGGGCCACATGGGGACCCACCCTCTCCACAGGCTTGCCCAATGGCCACTTTCTTGGTTCCACCCTCTTCAAGCATCTGGGTGTTGACCAAGCTCCAGACCTCATCCTCCAAGGATGTTGGGGTGATTGCCACATCTTACCCAATCTTTGGGTTAGAGTCTTAGATCCCCTAGTACAGTGAGGTGAAGACAACATTCCCCCTAACCTTTGGCATACAGGTTCAACCCTCTCAGAGCAATGAGTTGACCACCTGGCCTTCTCTAACCTTTGGCATACAGGTTCATCCCTCTCGGAGCAATGGGTTGACCACCTGCCTTCTCTAATCCATGGGGGACAGGTACACCCCTCTCAGACCTATGGGGTGCTGACCTTAACTGCCCAAATCTTTGAGGAATGTGCTCCACCCTCCCTGCACCCTGGGGTGGCAATACTCTCCCAGAACATCAGGTGGGGACATCCACCCTCTTCAACTGCTGGGGAAAACTTACCCTCTCTGCACCATGGGGCATCAAAACTTTCTCAGAACACTGGGTAAGACCATCCACCCTCTTCAACTGCAGGGGCAAACTCACCCTCTCTGTACACATGGGTGGGGATCCTCTCTTGGCCCAAGGAGATGTCTTAATCCCAGATTTCTGCTTCCATGGTTTTCTTCTTAAAGCTGATTCTCCTTCAATCTCTCCTTTCCATGTCCTCTTTTGTCCAAGCTAACAGTGGTTTTGTTCATACAGCTCTCTCAAAAACTTTGTTGGTTTAGCATGCAGGAAGCAGGGGTCCAAGCCATCAGACAGTAAGACTTTCCACAAGTCTTTCCTAGATAACTGCATCTTCAATTCTGAGTTACGAGTTCCAAGTTTAGTAAAGTCTTCAAATAGGGCATTTTCTTCTGGGAATTTGATTTCCAGAAAC
>JAQZBX010065311.1:0-16332 GCA_029593785.1 Cabassous unicinctus | reverse complement strand
CCCTGCCCTCTGTTGTCTGTTCTCTGTGTGTAATTCATTCTTATTATGAAAATATTTCACGGACTTTTTACTTTCCTAAGTTATGTTTCTTTTGAAAACTCAGACCCCTCTAATATGTGTGTGCCTGTGTTTGTGCAAGACTTTTATTCCAAATTCTACAAGGAAAAAAAAATGAGGGGAAAGAATCAAAATATTTAAAGATTATAAAGTCCTGCTTAAAAGATAAAAATGTTAAATTTGTTGAAGTATAATATGGATAAAACCTAAATTATTCATAATTTTTTAGAGCAAGAAGACACCAAAAACTTAGTATATAGAAAGACTATCTACCATGATAAAGCATAATAATTTTTTTAAAAGTAAAACTGGGAAACCTTACTTTAAAAAATAATCACTTAGAATCAGCGCCTGCTTGCGCCCCAGAACAGAAGTCCCGGCGCAGTAGTGCACAGGAGTTTGGCTGTCAATGAGGCATTTCCCAGCTGTCATATAACTGTAGGGTTATATATATTGTAAAGTGTGATACCTGGTGGGAGTTAGAGGTTCAGGGTTTCCTAATTAGTTATAAATGAATTAGTGTTTGATGTCTTCCGAGTTACAGTTCTTAAACACATTACACCTAAAGGCTAAATAAGAAAGGAACATTTAAATTTCACGCAGTTCCCCTAATCTTATCTTATCCTGTACGAGGTCAAAATTGAAAGGTAAAACAGTAAGTGCGTTTTAAAGCAGAACTAAAAAGGGGTATTAAGGGCAGAAGGAGGGTAAATGTTTCAAACACTGTTTATTCATTCAAAATATTTAAGTGCCCACTTTGTGCCAAGCCCTCTGCTAAGTGAATTAAACATAGGACTCACCCTCTTGGAATTTATTTTAATAAAGAAGACATAATAAAAAATAATAATAATCACTTATGCTGTGCTATAGGTTAAAAAAATTTAATTACAATGAATATACATTTTTTTATTTAGAGAAACAGTGTGAATGAGAAATAGGAAAGAGACAACGGTTACCACACATCATTGCTTTCTTTGTGTTTTTCACCATATATATTACATACAGGCCTGGCTTCAGGGGTGATCAACCTGTATAATTGCACAAGGCCCCAAATCTAGAAGGATCCTGTGCTTGGTTTCATGCCCTGCGGTCGCCATCTTGTAATTTTTAATAGTTGTTGAACTAGGAGCTCTGCATTTTCATTTTGCACTGGGGCCTGGAAATTATGCAATCAGTCCTGCTTACAACATAGTATTTCGTTTAATCATCTCAGCACTATTACTCCATTTTTTACAAATGAAGAAACAAGGCTCAGAGAAAATAAGTAATTTGTGCAAGGTATAATTGTTCAAGATGGAATTTTAACCCAGGTTTGTCTGACCCAAAACTCAAGTTCTGCATCCCAATCTTGCCATTAAATTAGCCACATGATCTCAGACACTTGCCTGCTGTGGCCTCAGTGTCCTCTTCTGTCAATTGTTATTAATTAAACCTATTCTAGCTACCATACACAATACTGAACTGCTTTATGCAGATGAAGTGCTGACTTGAACTCAAAGGAACCTTTCCAAATGCTTTAAAAAGCATTAAGTTCTAAACAAATGAGAAGTTTTATTATTAACAAAAACATACCTTTAAGATGACCTAAAGAAATAACACATTTTAATCTGATTAAAATAAGTTCCATATAGCAATGAATTTATAAATAAATGCTACTACTGACAACATTAGAATGAATTAGAATTCATGTCATTGCAACTTTGTATAGCCACAAAGAAGGACTTAGTTAACTTTGATGTTTCTCCTGAGTGATGAAACCATCTACTTTCAAATCATGCATTATGATAAAACAGGACAAAAATATCCAAGAATTCCAAGAACCAGAGTCAGGTTTAATACACTTATTTTCATTTTCCAGAGAGAATGAGTATCAAGTCTGTTTTCAACTCTAGGATTAAATGAAATAAAATAAATGAAAGTGATTTTTAGACCATAAAGTGCTATGCAGATCCAAGGTGTTCATTTCTGTACCCTAGAAATATGATTTTTAACAATGGATATAATCCTTTTTAACAAAGTCTCTACAATATAAAACCACATATATGACACCCGGAGTTCACTCCAAAGGGGGTTTTACTTGGAAAAGGGATTTTAAAGTGTGAAACTTTTGGGTTTTTCACCAGTATATGAGAATGAGTCAGAATTGCATTAAGTAGCAAACTGAAGAAAACAGCCAGAAATTGAAGACTTGACCCTCATGCCATATGAAAAACTCTTAGTTATCATATCTATCCTGTTAACTCTTCCCTTTGCTCCCCAATTTAAGTGAAGACCCTTAAAGATCATATTCATCTTATCTCCCACTTCATAATATAATAATACTTTATATCAGTTGTTCTCAACCTTGACTGCATATTAGTATCTTCTCCAGGGCTTTAAAAACCACTGATACCTGGGCCTTACCCCAAAGAAAGTGATCTCATTAGTCTGGATGTGTCCTACATAATGGGATTTTTTTAAAACTAATATTAATTTGGTTTTTCCCTTTTGCAAATATACAGTCCGAAGGAGAGTATATTTACATATGTAGAACATATAGATACCAAAGGAGAAATAGGAAGTAAAAACACCAGCATGATGCTTCAAACCTTTCAAAGCCCTTTCATAAACATTAATTGATATAATCTCATCAATAAAGCTTTTATACAGGTAGAGCAGTTTACATTTTATTGATTGGAAAACTGAGACTCAGAAGTTAAGGGCCTTACCATGGCAAGACAGTTTAGAAGCTGAGCTGGAATTAGAACCTGGTCTCGTTAATCCACATTACATGCTGCACACTCTTTCACCGGAAGAGAAAAACAATGGAAAAATATACCCTCAAATCCATGTCTGTCCCCAAAGAAGGAGTTATCCCAGTTAATTGGTCTAACATACCAGGATTGCAGGAGCTACATGGCTGTCTTCTGACAGTGCCCGTGAGTGTTTATGCAAGCTAGAATTTGTGCCTGCAAGAGACCCTGTACAACTGCATTAGAGTCAACCTCTGTGAGTTATACAAACTTAAGTAATTCTGTCATAGTCAAGAAAAAAACAAAGCTCCAAAACTTTCCTGAAGATGTTATAGTCTGCCCTGGAAAAGATCATTTTAATACTTAACCGTACTTGGAGTACTTGAAGCAGCTGAAAAACATGATTTCAGACATGTCTTTAGATCAGAAGCTCTGGTCAGCTGCCTGAAGGGCTCAGGAGGACCAGGTGAGGCCGTCATTCCTGGGGCCAGGTGAGATCAACTATGTTATGCTGGGTATTTAACATGAGAAGGAAAAATAAATTAGAAAGCTTTGTTTCATTTAAATTACAGATTTTTAATTAAAAGACAGTAATTGAATAAAGGTAGTTAGAAAGATATAGATGTCAAATGGCTTTCATATATCTTATTTACTCAAATGATTTCACGGACACCCCATATCTCATCCTGTCCCACTTAAACTGTTGCTATTAGTAAATATTTTTCCCCATAGAATTTTATTCTTCATTCATCAAAATAATGTTATATAATGTTGCAGCTCTGAATTTATAATTCATAGTTCAACACAAATAATATGTACCACCACAAATTCTACCAATTGACTTTAAAAGTTGTTTGTAGGGAAGCAGATGTGGCTCAAGCGATTGGGCTCCCATCTACCATATAGGAGGTTCAGGGTTTGATTCCCGGGTCCTCCTGATGAAGGCAAGCTGGCCCGCATGGCGAGCTGGCCCAAGCTGAAAGCTGGCCCATGTGGAGTGCTGGCCTGCACAGAGTGCTGGCCCAAGCAGAGAGCTGGCACAGGAAGATGACACAACAAAAAGAAACACAGGAGAGAGACAATAAAAGATGCAGCAGACCAGGGAGCTGAGGTGGCACAAGAGATTGAGTGCCTCTCACCCACTCTGGAAGGTCCCAGGATCAGTTCCCGGTGCCGCCAGAGAGAAGACAAGCAGATACAGAAAAACACACAGTGAATGGACACAGAAAGCAGACAGCAAGTACAAAAACAACTGGGATGGGGGGGGCGGAAGGCAGGGAATAAATAAATAAATCTTTAAAAAAAAGAAATATTAAAAAATAAAAATAAAGTTGTTTGCAATCAAATGGTAGAGTGCATCGCAATAGGAATCAAAAGTTTTCTTGCACTGTTCCACTAAATAAATGTATGATCTTGTCAGTTCTCTTAAGTGTAAAATGAAGGAAATGAAATGAAAAATTGTTAAAATATATTCACAACCTAAAAGTCATTCAAGTTTCTATTTCCTAGATAAACACAGTTGGCTAATTTTTGCTGAAAAGACCTAGAAAATGCTACATCATAGGATTTTTTTTTTAACTTTTTAAAAAATTTACTGAATTGTATCACTCATACAAAGACATACATAAACAATAATTGTATAGTAATAGTTGTGAACTTACAAAACAAGCATACATAACCTCATACAGGGCTCTCATACCTCACCCTACCACCAATACCTTGCATTGTTGTTAAACATTTTTAACTAATGATTAAAGAGCGTCCTCAAAATATTACTACTAACCAAAATATTTTTCCCAAACCCACCCTATATTATTATTTTTTATATCATTTATACATGAACATACATAAACAATGTTTATGGTAAGAGTTGTGAACTTACAAAGCAAACAGGTACATCATAGGATTTTATTCATTTATCCTAACTATCTTGATATTAGTGGGTCTTTCAAAAGTTTCCAAGGGGATTTTTAAATAAGTGTATAATTGATGTTCTTTTTAAAATAAAAGATAATAAAATAAGAAAAGTCCATTCTTTAATATTTGCAAATAAGCAAGTTTCTCCTCAATTTTTTTAATCAACTAGGATTCTTCATTACAAGTGACTCAACCCAATCAGACTTAAGCAAAAAGAGAATTTGGGGCCCAGTTAAACTGAAAGTCCAGGAATGGGCCTGGTTTCAGATAAGGTTTAATCCTAGGTTCAGTGGAAGTCATGGCTTCTCTTTCTTTGGGTTGGTTCTTGTCTCAGAAAGGCTTTCATCTCATGGTAGAAAGATGTCTGCAGGAGCTCCAGATACTTTCAGATTTAAAATGTAAAAGGAGTAAGATTCTCTTTTCTGGAAGTCTTACTAGATATCTCATTACTCCTTTTTTAATTGGTTTACCTGCCCATCCTGTAAAAAAATTACATTGGGTGGGGCTGGGGGGCACAGTGCTTTGTTTCAGGCCTAAGTAACATGCCTCACCCAAAACATACAGGCTGAGAAAAAGGGAGTAAACTGGCAGTTTTTCAGTGAGAAATTGAAGGATAGCTGCCAGAAGACAGGTTAATGGCTCCTTGACAGCAAAACAGCAGGTTTCCTCTCAAAGCTTTATAATACATACAGCTAGGAAAGATTGACACAGACCAGGGGTATCAAGTCAAGTTCCATGATGGAAGTCAACTATGAAGGAAGCGAATGCACCATTGACTACCAGTCCATTGCTTATGTCTTTGCCAGAAGTTTCATTCTTTAAAATCAATCTCTTAAAAGAAAATTGAAATACTGATTCCCACTAATAAGCTACTCGGTAGTCTCCTAGACCTGACTGTTTGCTAGAACATTGCATTTCTCCCTTGTTTATCCTCTCTGGTTTACTTCAGACTGCTTTTTGGCTGTGAGGTATTCTGTCGTCTTACATTTGATGGCCTCTTTGGGCCTTCCAGGCAGGTGGAACCCCTTATATGTGAGATGAATACTCTCTCTCTCTGACATGCTTTATGAGACACAACAATCACAACACAACTTATTAGCCACACCATACCATGCCCAAGGCTAGTCTAGGTTCAGATCGGAGTTTATGGCTGTTTGTCACATTTATCAAACTACAGTATCCTCTTTATTATTTCTATTATTAAAAAATATATTGAGGCAATTCTTCATATACTTGTCACATATTTGTTTCCCTTAGATTTTAGTGCTTTCAAGATTGACAATAATATAAAACAGATATAGTCGCTGCCTTGAACGAGAACTGCTGGAAACAACTCTCAGCAATTTAGTTTGTAAGCAAAATCTGTTGCATTTGTTTCCTTTCCGTTTTTATGGTGGTCTGGGGAAACCCAGCAGTGCATATACCTTCTACATATTACATTGTGCAAGTCAAATTTTCATATTAGAAAGATTTACCCCAAATTTTAAATAATTTAATTGGAAACATATGGGAAAACACAAAGGTAAAATGTTTTAACCATATTGGTGCCTTTCTTCTCATTTTCTACTAATCAATAATAACAGAAAAGGACTACAAGGTTAACTGCTGCGTTGGATAAAGCTAATGTTTTCCTTCCAGCTACATCAAGCTATTATTATTTGTTCATATCCATAGGCTATGAGCCATATAAATACAAAACTATTATAAACTGTAGTTTCTACTACCCCATGATAATAAGTTTTAACAAATATAGCTCAATTAGAGGAAAAGTTGTCATAAAACATCCTTAAAATAAAAGTACAGGGGAATACTTATGGTAATTGTATTTACCCATAATTCAGAAATTATTCAATAATTATTCGACCATGAAAATCACATTAGTGGATAGTTTTTGCCCTTGCGTTGCAAGTAAACTATGTTAAGTTAACCATTAAACTTATTATTATGAAATATGACAGTGAATTAAGGCTAGTCCTATTAAACAGCCAAATCTAATTAATCCAGGTTTCATTGACTCACAATATGTGATAATTAAATCAGGAACAGGTCATAAGCTTGCCTTGATCTATCTGAAAGGATGGGATTAAAGGTGCCTTGAAATTGAAAATATGGAGAGCAATTTGGACATTTGCATTTACCCATAATCAAATTAATAGGCTAAGCAAGATTGCTGGAGAAAACACTAAGCTGCTTAAGAAAGCAAATGTTTTCCAGTATCTTTAAGAACTTTCCCAGTATATATTTATATAAATATAAAACAGATGCTTATGTATTTCTTTTGATTTTTTTATTCCTTAACCCTTTATTAATCATTTGCAGGCTAACTTCTGGTAACACTTTGTTCTCCTAGTTCCAGTCCTGGTTCTGTACTTAAAAGTTATAAAAGTGTTGTTGTTTTTTTTTCTTCCTTATATAACCAAAGTGTATGCTGCCTCTATGTCCCAAGATTTCTGATCATCTAGGGTCACCCTGCCCCACTTTACATGGAAAACTAGCCTTTTCACCACAGCCACCACCACACATCCCCAGCTCAGGGTCATCAAAAATTCTTAGGTTTGTTATCGTTTCTCTAGGTTATTTCTGGCACTTCTGCTGAATCTCAATCTATATTGTGTATCAATTCTTATAATTGTTGTCATCCCCACTACGGCCTTACCCCAAGGTGGTTCCCACTCCCAATGCTATCATTTCTCCATAATACTATGAAGAGCTATGTGTTTAACAGACTTTTAATGGTGCCTTGGAGTATTGAGGAGGTGCTAACACAGAACACTAGAATATTAGCCCTCTCAGTCTTAAACACTTATTGGCCATTCCCTGTCACAATTTCTCCATATTCTTGACCACTTTTCTTTACTAGACCTCTATCCTTTTTCAACTAAGGCTACTAACTTTCTTTCCAGGATCTGCTAAAAAACTCAAAACTATTTTACTCAACAATTCATTCTTCCTTTGTTTCACCCTCACCCATTAAGCTATGGCCAGAACTTCTCTACTTTCTCAAACTAAATTCCTTGCTATTTCTAAACAATAGAATTATCAGTGGAGGACATGAATTGTGATACTCTCCTAGAAAGCAGAAGCACCTATTTAAATAGTCATATTATTCCTCACTCTACATTTGAAAGCTCTTTCATCTATTTATACAGTTGCTCCTAATTGATCTGAATACATGTGCATTTATGGTAAGGTAACTAAAATGATGTACAATCTTTTAAGTGTTTATAAGACTTAATTTTTAAAAACTGTTCCTTGAAATTTAGTCCTGCACATAGTGAAGAATAAGAACTTAGTAATGTCTGCTTGCCCAGGTAATTCCAAGCTCATTTAAATCATAGCTGATGCCAATAGGAACACTAAATACTTTGTCAGAGTTTGTACTCTATGTCTTTTGTATACCAAGTCAACATAGGCCAATACTGAGAACTTAGAAACACATTTTTTTTTCTACTGGGATGCAGCTACTTGAAGAGATTTAGCTTTGTTTTTATTTTTTTATTTGATTATCTCTTTGTATCTTTTTTACATAGTTTTGTGTGAGAATAGAAAAGAATCCTGGCCTTGGATTTAGTATCAGTGGTGGAATTAGTGGACAAGGAAATCCATTCAAACCTTCTGACAAGGTAAGAAGTCAATTTCTTTTTGGCCGTTTTAATTTGAAAAACATTGTTTTTCACTATCACAACAAATATTAGAGAAAGTTATAAGTGTTTTTTGCTGTCCTTTAATAAATTAGCTAACTGTGAAGCCAACTAAATATTTTTCAGCATTGGGAAAAAAGAATTCACTGCAGTGTTTGACAAATCCTAAGAATAAAAAATATATATATAAACATTCTATTTTAAAGGAAACATATTTTTGATTCACACTGGTATATATATGTAGAGAAAGCTGTATAAGCAGTTTTAAAGTTATTTCCAAGAGTCTACTCGTAAATCATGTATTTAGGTATATGTTTTCTCCTAGAAACAGAGTGGTTAGACAATGATTGACATCGGGGCCAGCTGACTGACATCTCTTTAATCCATCGTGTTCCTAAACTAAAGTATTTCACTAACAGAATTGTAGCACTGAAGAACCACAGATAAATTTTCTATGAGAATATCAGAGTTAACATTGGCAAAAGAATCAGACCCTCCTTCCCTGCTCATCCCTGCTTGTCAAACCATGAGATAAAGGTACATCACCAGGGAGCCAGGGAGCGGATGTGTTGAGTGCCTGCTTCCCACATGGGAGGTCCTGGATTCAGTTCCCAGTGCCTCCTAAAACAAAACAAAAATAAGCAACAAACAAAACAAACGAAAAAACTAAGTCAGGGGAGCCAATGTGGCTCAGTGGTTGAGCACCACCTTCCCACATATGAGTTCCGACTTCAATCCCTGACCCCAGTACCTTAAAAAAAAAAAAAAGGTACATCACATCACCACCCCCAGCGCTAACCTCAACCATTGCCTGGACATCCCACATGCTGCCCAAGCTCATATATGGACTGCTTGAGTCGAGTGTGAGCTATCTGACATTTTTATTTTTAAAAATATTTACTCTGAGCTATATAACCTGCCATGATAACATCAGAATTTAATGCTCTCAGCTTTGAATCAATTGGAAATTATAGTTTGATGAGATGATTGGAACTATTTTCTTTTGACCTCATAACATTTAATTGCATTAGGTGATATCATAAAACTTTGGAATGGTGAAGAAAGACATTAATTAGATATGAATAAACCTCCATAGGCTCTCACTTTACCTTTGAGTGACAACCTGACCTGGACCTTTCAACTTACCACTATTATAAAAAATAACCCACAGATCAGTTTCTGTTATGAGCCTGCTTCTGAAAATACTTGGATGTCCCTACTCTGGAGATTTCTGTAGCCTGAAGCCAAACCTCTAATCTCTTCTTTTCCTCCACTTCTTCCCAATCTTCCTGTTTCTTACATTCTTCTAGCCCCTCTTCCTTTCCTTATGAAGAAGGACGAGAGAAGGGGTTCAACCAAAAGGAAGAATTGTTCACATTATACGTATTAGGAAGGAAGAGGCTTGAGAAAAACTCTCAGTGGCCATAGATGAGAGTTTTTCAGTCAACTGGTTGGAACAGCTATTCATTTATAAGGAATGTGTAATATTAATGGTTTAGTAGGAGGACCAAAGTGTTTACTGAAATTTAAATTTTTTAGTATATATTAACAAAACATGATGGTACTTTTAGCCCCAAATCATTATGTCTTATTCCTCTTGTCTCCTCTTTTTGTCCATGGTTTTACATGTCTTCCATAAATTCTTTCAGTGAAAAGTTCATTTAATAACCTTATTCTTAAGATAGTTGAAATTCAAAAGACGTGTTTCTCTCTCCTTTCTTATTAGCGTATAAATGTTTTCACTATATATATATATTTAGAACACATAGTATAATAAATTAAGGATGAACAGATTGCTAAAGAGTCAAAGATGCCTGAATACTGTGCAATTTCTGCTGTTATTTTCTACTGCAAGGGACAGTAGATCTGAGGCTTTCCAATCATTGTGAGTAACTCTTCTCCTAGCATGAATATGAACACATTATAACTATTAATTTCTCATTTGTAACATTTTGATGGCTTCCGTGAAACTGAATATTTCTATGATCTTGTAATTTGTTCTTTTGGTTAAATGTAGCAGAGATAGAGCTTGAATTATATAATGTTTCAATCAAAAAATTTCCCCTCAAAGGCACTTTCCTTTGCTTGATTACTCTAGAAAACACTTCAAAATCTGAAAAGTAAATCTCTATTATTACAGAATTGTGAGAGTAATTAAAAGTTGCAAATCTACAGAAGACTTTCAAGACTGCTTTTAATTTACTGACCATTTTTGGTGTCACACCAAGCGCTTTTGTGGATACTTGGTTAACAGTGTTCACAGAATCTGAAGGAACTAGTTCTGACAATTTACACAAGAATCATAGTCTACTCACAAAGCACCCACTCACAAAATGAAGGAATGGTGCCCATTCTTGTAGCAATTGCATAAAATTTACACAAGAACCAGTGCCTGTACCCACCCGTAAATATCAAACCATAAGAAAATGAAAATGAACTAAAATATTCCTCTCTCTCCAGTGTTGAAACACCTTGTTTTTTGTGAGCTGCCTAATTTACAGCTGGGGTGAGAAGAACCAAATTTAGCAAATGTTTCATTTCAACAGAATCTGCCTGACTCTGAGGCTGGCAGTATGGGACTGGGGCAAAAGCAAACTGTGTTGTTCAGTCTGGCACAAATTCAGATCTGAGTCCAGAGTGATATAACATTATCGGGAAAAAAACACTTCAGACTACCCAAAAGTTAACTGTGGCTCTATAGGGCAGATTCAGGAGTAAGCAAGATATAGGGAATTCTTTTTGTACCAGACTTTGAGAGCTTGTAACAACATCTGGTCTAGCAAATTTACCTCCCCAAAGTAGTCCTAATCAAATATGGTCTCCATGGTTTGAATGATGGAGCACATTTAGCCCTGCAGTTTATGTAAAAATGTTCACATAATTATCAGAACAATCTTTAGTACTTGAACAAATCAGTGTACTCATCATAGAGTTCATTATCTTGGGATTCATCCCCAAGCAAAAATTGCTTTTCCATTCTTGGAAAGAGAGAACTGTAGTACACTAGATGAAAATGTTCCCATGTAATGTTTGCTTCTGCCCTCCCAGTGAAGTAGATGGTAGCCATGTTCTGCTTTCTTTTAATAGAAAAACATACTGTCAAGATGGCAAGATGCTGCAGAGAGATGAACAATTTTGATCCAACCAAAAATCTGAGGATAATAATAAAAGCAATAAAAATAATAGCCTTTTATTGAGTATCTATGATGTCCTGAGCACTTTATTGGGGTCTTTATATACATGAACTTATTTACTCTTCATACCAACCTCTGTTAGTTCAGCATTATTATTATTGCCCATTTTTCTGGGGCCCAGAGGGGTTAATTAACTTGCCACGGTCATATAGCTGATCTATGGCAGATGAGATTTGAACCCAAACTGATCTGACTTGAAATCCTTTCTTCTTAGTAAGCAATAGATCTGCAAATGTCACTTAGCAGAAGAACCACATGACAAATGTATACCCTGCAGAGTTGAAACTAATATGATATTCTAATATTCAAAGAATTATAGAACCCTCTAATTAATCATAGTCTAGATATTTGCTTCAACAATTCCTTGGAAGTCAGCATGTATTCTCTATTGAATCTAATTAAAAGTATACTGTTTAGAGTGGATTGCTAAGCAATTATGTAACTGTGGACTAAGATATTACAGTGGTGTTACCGCCAATGGAGCAGGCCACAATATTCTTTGCCTATATTTAAACATTCATAATTTCCATAATTTACAACTGCATAATTTAAGAAATTTACCAATACAGTTCCTACAGGATACTGTTAGAAAGAAGAAATTGGATTAATGAATGACTGACCCCAGGCTGTTGTAGCAATTTCATAAGGCAACCAAGGACTCTGCAAATGAAAGGATTTTAATGATGCAGTCTCAAAGTTCATCACTCAGGAACTCATATCCCTCTCTTTCTCATTTGGGAAAAGGACTAAGCGCCTGGATTTGAAAGATATTAAAGAAGATTCATAACCCCTTTCTCTCTATACTCTAAAGGTGTAGCATTAAACAGCCTAGTCATAGGATCAAAACGAAAGGTATATTGTGGATCCAGCCTATCCTTAAAGCACTTGAAAGCAGGATGTAAATATGCTGGGCTTTTGGGGCCAAATAATCTCTTACTGTCCACAGTTTTTTATAAACACCATGCTCAGGAGATGCCAGAGACCCCACCCATATTTCCACTGATTTAGGCAATCAGATAGCCACACAAATGATAGAAGAAGAAAAAAAATTTTTAGGAGGTGCTGGATAGTGAACCCAGTATCTTGTACATGGGATGCAGGCACTCAACCACTGAGCTACATCCACTCCCCAATGAGAGATTTGTTGTGTTTTTTTTTTTCATTTGTTTGCTTTTAGGAGGTACTGGGAATCGAACCTGGGATGTTGTATATGGGAGGCCCATATTCTTTTTTATTTATTTATTTATTTTTAAAGATACCTAGATTATACAAATGTCACATAAAAAATATAGGGGATTCCCATATGCCCCACTCCCCACACCTCCCACTTTTCCCCACATTAACAAGATCCTTCATTAGTGAGGTACATCCATTGCAATTGATGAACACATTTTGGAGCATTGCCACTAAGTGTACATTAAAGTTTGCATTGTAGTTTACACTCTCTCTCACCCAGTTCTGTAGGTTATGGCAAGATTTATAATGGCTTGTATCTGTCCTTGCAATGTCATTCAGGACAATTCCCAAGTCCCAAAAATGCCCCCATATTACACCTGTTTTTCCCTCTCCCTGCCCTCAGAACCTCCAGTGGCCACTGCCTGCACATCAATGATATAATTTCTTCCATTGCTAGAATCACAATAAGTCTATAGTAGAATACCAGTAAGTCTACTTTAGTCCATAGTTCATTCCCCAATCCTGAGGATTCTGGGATGGTGATGTCCACTCCACCTCTAAATGAGAGGGGGCTGCAATCCCATAGGGCCAATGGATGGAATTCTCTTGCTTGCAGTTGTAGACTCTCTCAGCTCCTTAGTATGGTAGTTGTCCATCATCACCTCCATGTTAGTTGCCCTGGGTGAGACCAATGAACTGGAGAGTAGGTGTTGCAACTCCATTGAGATTCAGGGCCAGCTGGCACATGGACAGTCAAAGATTTCAGTCTCTTGGACATACACCTACCAACTCTAGTACAAATTATAGGTTCAAATAGAAGGACAGAAGAACCATGTCCAACTGAGTCCAACTTTGTCACTCTGGGGAGCATAAATTCCAAAGTAGGGCCCACTGGCAAGGTACCAAACTCCTGCGCTATCTGCCCTGACTATAGTGTCTGGATGTCTCCACAGCCCCCAGGAGCCCCGCTATTTGGGATAGTGTCCACTTCGGCAGTCAAAGAGATCCCTCTGAGACATGAATAAGCATAACCTCTGGGATGACCTCCCGACTCACTTTGAAATCTCTTAGTCATATAAACTCATCTGTCTTTCTTTTCCCCTCTTTGGTCAAGGTCTTTTTCCAGTTGCATTGCTCCCCCTATATTCTTTTTTAAATGGCTTAATTTGCCTGTTACAGGCACAATCCCCAGCCAGGGAAACAATACTGGAGACATGAAATTTCAAAATAAATTACTATAAATTATTATGATTTATTCTAAATTAGTTCTAAATTATTGACTCAAGATGCTAAAATGGTCTGCAACAGAACTTAAACCCCTCCTTCTTTTCACCCCACCTTCCACCCCTAGGAAAAAAATAGGATTTTTATTTGTGGAGTTTTTATATGCTCAAGAGGACAAGGAGTCTTGGACATGCAGAATCAAAGCATTTATTTGATACCTTTATCTGAAGATAACAATACCCAAAGGTACACAACAGCAAGGGCAAGTTTGAAAATGCACAAAGATAAGTTTACAGCTGTGCTCAGCCTTGTGACATTGGGTGATTCATAAGCCAATGGTTGCAAAAGATACTTTTGACTTACGAAAAAAGGTACATACCATATATCTACTTCTTGTCATGTATTCCCCATGGATATAAAAATCAAGAATGCTACACACATTTGTCTAGAACTCCACACAGCATACAATTTATATTTACTACATAAATATTAAACTACATATAACACATTTCCTTCATCTTGTACAACTACTGGACAAATAAGTTTCATTTTATATATTTCTAAATACATTTTCATAAGTTATGTAATTTGTATATTTGTCCCATCCTTAATTCTACTTTAACTGATTGTGTATTGCAAAGTAATTTAGAGACCCTAAATTATTATGTGAGAGTAACATTCAGGAGCAAGGAATAGAGCTTAAATTGTTTGTAGACTGTGCTTTCGAATAGAGTTTAAAAGGAATTGAAACAACAAAAAAAAGGAATTGAAACAGACTAAATTTCATATACAAAATTGAATTCTTTAAAAATAAATTTCAAGCATAAATTATCTTACAACACAACTGATTACTTAGCTGCATCTTAGTCACATTGCACTTTGAGGTTCAGGATGCCACTTAGTTGATTGAGGAGATTAAAAGTGTGATGATATATTTTTAATGTAATTTTGCCTATTCTGTTCTTTGTCTACGTTGGCCGAAAGAAAAAAAAAAAAGAATTCCTGAATCTATTCAGAAACATTGGTAGAAATGTAGCCTTCACAATCTCCTATTAATAGGATTCCTACAGATACGAACACTTTATACAAAGCTTTTTTAAAAGTCATGGCCATGTGCTTTAGCCAATTGAAAAATGTTGGTATCAAGACTTTGTGATATAAAGAAGACATGGATTTCAGTTTATAGAAGCATATAATCAAATATCATTCAACACAGGCTTGCTTCTTCAGGAAAATATCCCTGAGGCATACCTGCAGAAAACTAAGATCAATAAAAAGTATCATTTTAAATAAGAACATTCACTGGGACATTTTAATTAAATAATATAGTTAGAACATCACTAGAATTGTGAATGCTATCACTATGTGATATTTTGTAACCGTCAGTAAAATATTTTTACAATAATATTAAAGCCCAAGTGCATAGCTAGCTATATTAATTTCTGGGGTTATATATTATTTATGTTCTATCTACTGCATCATTTTAGCCATTTAGCGTGACATAGAATAACACAGGGGAAAAAAGATGTGAGAAAGGATTTAGAGACCTTTTTTTAAGTTTGTTGCTATGCATTGGAAAAATATTACACACTTCTCAATGAAAACACGAAAGCACTTAAAATTAGTTCATAAATAATATCTTGTAATTATAAGAATTAACAAGGTTCATCAATGAGAGAAAGTTAATTACTGAGAGACAAATAGATCTTAGGAAGTGTGAGAAAGCTTTCAGATTCCATTTACAAAGTTACTACCACATGTTTTAATTCTAGTGACCTCATACTAGTTCCAATTTCTTCCTTGAAAAGATTATAACCAACTAGAATTCTTAGAAATATCATGATGCCAAATCAATAGAACTAAAACAAAAATAAATAAAAAGTAATACCTTCGAGGTCTTCCTGCCTATAGCACTATTGATTAACTTTTTTATCACACAACATTTGGTACAAGAAATATATATATATATATATATATATATATATATATAATATATATCTTTAATATCAATATCATCCACTTTTCCCCCATTCCATCCCCAACGTTTTTTAATGCTTTAGGATGGGGTGGGGACATTTCGTCCTCGAAGAATCCCTAGTAAGCAAAATAAAGAATCTACATATTCCTACCAGGCAAGAAGATACTCTAGCGCTTTAACCTTTGTAGTTGTATTTGTCTTACATCAGTTTCTCCAGAAGAGCCTGAGCTGGGGATTTTGTACAAGTGGTTTAGTGAAGAAGCACTTTCAGGTGAAATCTGTTAGAGAATGAGGGAAGCAGGACAGGGCAGGAGAAGAAACAAGGCAGAGGGGATCAGATGTGGCTCAAGCGGTTGAGTGCCTGCTTCCCACATGGAAGGTCCCAGGAACCTCAAAAAAAAAAAAAAAATCAG